>JABVXU010000888.1:0-16431 GCA_013365365.1 Cruorifilaria tuberocauda
ATAACAGGGAGCTAACAAGGCTAATTTGAAGAACAAATGATTTCGTTATCCTTCATTTCCTCGCTTTTCCAGCGACAGTAGTGATATGAGGCTTATAATCATCTCAAGCGCTCTTCCTCGAAGTGCTATGCATAAATTTTCAATTATATCTTAGTAGGTAGATTGGAGAATTTATTTGCAGTACTTAGGGATTGTGTTCATCATATTGATCACTGGTAAATGATTGTTTAGGAGTTGAAATTGAACTTTGAACTTTCATCTCTTTCTCAAACATGGGTGTATGCCCAATCTTTGGCATTAATGAAAGAAAATTACTAGATATAGATTTCAATTTTACAGTTATAATTGCAGCACTACAAATTCGATGTTACAATATGTTATACCGTAAACCATTACCAACGCATTATTTTTTTCACAAAATCATTTTGTTATCAAGCAATCTGAATGCTTACTCTAATATTACTATGCTACACTAGTTATAAGTAGCTGAAGCGAAAAATTTTTTCATTACAAAAAGTGGATAGAATTCTGAAAAATATACAGTCCCAAAATTTTTACGCAAATTTTTGTTCATTTATAAAAACCAGTTCGTGAATTAAATTCATTTCAGTGATTTTCTTCTCTACAGCTAGTTACTACCGCTTATTCCTTAGGTCTGTCATTTGGTTCTCTTATTCGAAGTAGCCCCTTGATGTACTGGGATTGTTTTGCTTGTTTTTCGAAATAATCAAATCCTATCTGATCTTCGAAATTTTATGGGAAAGTATTTCGGTTTTCGATACCGCTCATATAAATAAGAAGTGTACTTTCCACGCATGTTTCAGTCAATTCTATGGGAGCAATAAAAAGACATTCCGAAGTTTTTAGCAGCTGGAAATTAAGTAATGTCTCGATTCCTGCCACCAATAATGAGAAATCACTTATGTTCTATTGATAGTCGTAATTTACGCCTCAGTACTGAACCGGATGGGAGGTAAAAAACACTAAAAATAATTTTAATTTTTTACTGGTTCTTGAAGAGTTCCAAAACTGGTCTGTTAATATTTTTATCCATTTATAAATTATTTGGTACTTATAGTACTGAATTTAAGGCAGCTATACACATATACAGTAACATGGCATGAGTTGCAACAATCCGAACGATCGGATTCTGTGGTTGATGTGGATTTAAGAATTGCATCTCCTCAATTTTCTTTTATCAGTGGTATGAAATCTGCGACTGTCATTTCCATTCGAATATTTATTCTAATCTTTTTTCTTGCTACTTTCTATTGTTCATTAGAACAGTGGTAAAAATAGAAAAGTATGATAAATGGGGATCTGGAAGTATCCGAAAATAAATGTTTATTAAGAATTACTTTTTATCTCTATAAAATTGTTTTGGAGTAAATTTATCTCTAGCTATTAGACAGTTGACTTGTTCAGTTTCCATTTTATGATTTGTAATCATATAAATTTTAGAATGACTTTCCCACTTTTGGATAATTTAGATAGAAACAAGATGAGTGGTATTGTTAACCAACCGTGTTTGCTTTTCGTGATAAATCCCTAGTTGGTCTGATTTTCTTAAGTTATGAGTATTATCACAATCAGATGATATTAAATATTTTAGCGTCTCCAAAGCGAGATATGTCCTTAACAGAAATGCAAATTTGTAAACGCATTGTGCCAAGTAATGCCTCTAGCTTGCGAACTCGAGAATGCTATTGTGATGGACCATGCAGAAAAATTAAGGCTAACTTTAGCGTCTATCTGTATTTTATTGAAATTCTTGAGTAGACATTCTCTTGCCGTTGCAAAGACACTCCCTATTAGAGTGTTTATTAATTTCTGGCAAACATATTCAGAATTATAATTTGCATATAATACAGAATTCATTAGTACCAGATATAATTAAAGAGAGCTGGGAAGTGGACTGATTTCTGAATGAGATATCGATTTTTAAAACTTTGTGCAGTATTAAAATACTTTTTACAGCCAGTGAGCGAAATGCGCATTATGGGCCTATGTGATCATTACATTTGTCGAGATTGTCTCGAAAAAGCACCAGATGTCGAAATTGGTTTGCTTATTTTTCCCCGCATTTACGACGACCGTGCTGTTTGCATGCCATTTGTTATTACAAAAAGAAATTCCACTTTTGTATGATTTATTTTTATTCAGGCGGCTTTGGTTGTCCAAATGTTCGTTGTTATCAAACGGATCTGGCATGTTTGTGTACAAATGATAATCAACGTCGTCGCAAAATTCAAGAAATTATTGCCATGCCTCTGCATGAGACAACTTCAACTGATAAAGTAACAGTGGAAATTTTGTTTATATTGCACAAACAAAAAAATAGTCACATCATTGCTGATAATGCAGGTCATACTAGAACATATTTTCTGATTCATTCTTATATAGAGACAATTATATAAATCCATTTCTAAATAATGAAATTTAAAGCATTTATGTTGATGATAAATTCCTTTGAGAGTGATCAAGGTACAGTGCCGATGGTGATTAAAAGTAGACCGTGCCTCTGTTTGGTGAATGTGCGCCTGACGACTTTCACACCGTTACCGAACTCTAACAAAGTATGTCGTCAGCAGCAAATGGTAGAGATATACGGTCACTATACGATGTTGCAAACATTAAATATATTGAAGAAATATGGACGGTTCAACAGGTTAATTAATTAACCTATCTCGATTAACCAATTCACACCTGACAATGTAAAACGATACTACTATTTCTTATTCACATCACTACATGAATGAGTAAAATTGATGAATATCTCCTTTCCTTATCTCTCTAGCTTTTTTCCTGATTTCAAGCAAAATATGCAATCTTTATCCTCTCTGAAACGATAATCATTGAGCTGCTTAATTTCAACAGCTTTAATATTTTTTTTTTCATTTATTATCCATCGCTTCAAAATATTTCATTAAATTATTGCCATCATTGAAATCTTTTTGCTATTCTACGCACTTGGATTGTCGTCATATTCAACTAAATATTTATATCCAGTGAAATACTAAATAAAGGTATAGTTGTGCTTTAACTTATTTGAACCTTGTCTTCTCTGTAAATCCTGCTTTATCTCAGTTTGGACATAGCAAACCGTGTATATTACTGCCCAAATGGTCTAATCGACGAACGCTCGTACTGGAAACGGATTCTGGAAAATGATCTGCTGATACCAATTACAAAGTTTGGTCAAGAAGATCAGCGTATTGATATCATTTTCGATTTCACCACTCGTTAACCACTGTCAGCAGTGTACTTCTATGAAAATAATCAATTATATTTCTTATCCTGCATTTACTTAAATTTTTTATTTTCAACGGCAATGAGAAATGTATTGAATTATTAAGAATATATTTTTGGCATTATTTTTATTCGCAGTAATCTTTTTCATTTATTCAAAGTACATTTTCTGGAATGATAAATTCAGGCAAATTATTAAAATAGTCGAGACGTGTGGTTGATCATTTTATGATAGCGATATCACTCAATAACTTTAAAAATCGTGATGCACTGTAATAATGGTATATAATTAGCCTAAATCAAACTGCCTATATTTGATTTCTTGAAACTATTTCATGATTTGAGGAAGCTAATTCGGTGTCTAATAGCTTACATTATAAGTACGCCTAAAAGTGATTTTCAGCAGTGTAAGTTTAACTTATGAGAGATAGTTGAATAATCCGATTTCAATTTTGCAGCACTCAGAAAACATATGCTATTGTATTCTGCTCAGAGACTGAATTGTGAAACAGAACATTAATTAAGAAAGATAGGCTCCGATGTGTGTATTTTAAGTGCTATGATTACTGCGTTGAGAACAGCGAAGTTTCAAAATAAAATTATTAATAATATTTTTTGCAGTATCCTTTTCAACATCAATATAGATTGCTTCAGCATTACTCATTATACATTACTTATTGTTAATTAAGTGAATTACTATAAGAAGTAACTCCCGTTGATCATTCAAGTTTTTTGGAGTATTTCATGAAAGCAAATGAAATAATGTACAAATAATCAGTGACAAAGTTTTTCCCCTCATGGACACAATTTCGAAATGGCAAAGAAAGCAGTAAGTCGATTGCTTAAAATTTTATCAAAACTCTATTTAATTAAAAAAATTGAAGCTCATAAGTATGAGTTTAAATAATCATCATTAATTCATGAGATGAAAAGACTTGAAGAAACAAGCAAATCAAGAGAAACGTATAAAGCTACTAATGATTTTTAATGATATTAAGATAGAAAGTAAACAATAGATTAATGTTATATAGGATAACATTTCTGCCTAGGGCTGCAAGAGAAAACAATATATTATTTGTGCATCTTCTGAATCGAACAAAGTCGGGGGGTTAAATTATCCATCATTCCTCATTAGATATTGTGTGCATGAATATTTTAATACGCTTAAATTGTATGTTAGATTTAGCAATTTCCGAAACATCCTTTCCCTTATTAATGAAAAATATTGATTTTCCATTTAAAAGGTCTCTGATCACTCCTTGACATAAATCCTCAGTGGGATGTTTTCGCTTTCGCTTCCAAAAACAAAGACGCAGAAAAATAAACTTGAACTTTTCTTACTTCAAAATCAAACATTTGAACTCAAGACTCGTGTTTCAAACGAACAATGTTGCCGGTGACTTCACATAATTGCCAACTTCTATTGAACATTTACATATAATACTTTAAGGAGAAATGTTTTGAAATTTTATTCCGAGTTTGAATTGTTTTCAACAAATAAAGACGCTTTCAAAAATAAAGACGTAGAAAATCTCCAAGTATCATAAAACCACCAGCCAAAATAGAACATTTTTTAAAAATATGCCGAAATCTAATTTACGAATTAAAACACACATCACTGCACGATATCCCAGTACATATGTACCACCTTATTAAGAGAACTTGACTGAACCGCTCAAAAATACTCCAGCTAAAAGTCTGCACTTCTTTACAAACTCATGAGCAAGCTGGATAGACTCGTAAAATCAAAAATTGTTCTTTTTATCCATATATGACAATTCCCAGTAATATAATATCCTCTCAAAAAGCAAAATTTTATCAACATTTATAACAATATCAGAAACCAAAAACCGTAAGATTTCTCAGGAGCACCAACATAACAATAACTATAACAACAACAGTGATAATGAGCAACAAAATATACAAGTGGAAATCCACATATCACGCTATCGATTAGGTTTGTTGAGCCTAGCAGCAGAACATCAGGACCGAAGTGCTGAAAGTGCTTCAGAAGAAGGCTCCTTGACCTCCTTGTCAAGCATATTCATTTATTCATTTTTTAAACTAGTTAATTCAAAAAATCAGAAATTTCATAATTTCGGCTGTAAAATGTACGCTCATAAAAAACTGGGATCAGCAGTAAAATTATCTTTCATAAAAATGTAAGTAATAGCGAAATACTTTTCTGCACCGACCCATAAATCCAAATCAAAAAAGAAACAAAACTTTAGGATTTATCATTGGGCTCCGTAAAAACATAATTTAGTCCAACGCAGCAATTCTGTACCGTTTCTAATTCAAATAATTTTGACTTTCAAATTCATATGATATAAACCACCATTTTAGTTTGCTTGCATCAAAATGTAAAAATAATCCATAATTAACACCGATTAATGATACCTGAGGACCCCAATTTCCCAATCATTGATCATTCGTTTGAAGCTTTCAATTCGATTTTTCATATGACTGAATTGACCATTTCATGCTGAATGAAAAACGTTTCGTTTTCCCGGAAGAAACCAAAATCTGTTTCAGTTCTCTAGTCAAGAAAAGATCAACAACAGAAGACTGAGTTCCGCATTTTATAATTACAATTTCTAGTGAAATATATGTTCCAAGCGGAACTACACTTCTAAAAACAAATCATGATAAGTTTGGCAAGATTCCTGACCTCCTCTCTTCCTTCCCCGTTTTCTTCAACTTAAATGTTGTCAACTTGTACAAAAAATTGTAAGGAAAAATTTCACTTACTGAGTTATAACCAATTCAAAATTTTATAATCAATCTCTCATTCCTACTGATATAAAAGAAGACTTTTCTGCGAAGCATAACGAATGAGAACAAAAGTGAACGAAAAGTGGTAAAGCAGATGATCAAACATGCTGTCACGAATGCCTTAAAATGTTTGTCAGCTTTTCAGATAGCTGTGCTGCAAATCAGATTTGTCTAAGCTATTACTAAAACACAAACTGCAATTTTAATAACCACTGACAATCAAATTTAATTTTTTTGATTCAATTTATTATCGAGATTTTTAAAGAATTAAACTTATGATAAAATAGAGTTACTATTTCTAATTGTAAAGAAATGCGAAAATGTGAATAAAGATATTTAAGAAAACACAAACAATAATGACATAAACAGAATTCAACAATATATTTCAAAGTCGGTAAAAAAACAAAGAGAAACAATTATTAAGTTTGAAAAATGCAGGAAGGGTCTCAAAGAAATCCATGCCAGGATTTTTAGTAACCTTTCCCTCGCATGAATATCGACATTAAAAACATACTTTCCATTTTTCAAATCCAAGAAAAATAATCTCCTTCTACACGGATTTGAGGATGATGTAAAAAAGCTCATTAAAATTTAAACACATTTAAATCCATTCAATCCATATCCTGCAAAAGAAAATTAAAATCTTGAAATATTTTTTTACCAGTTATTCCTAAATATTTCATAATGATGACGTAAATTTTGTCAGAAAACACAAAAAAAAACAAAACATTTCACCAAATTAGATGTGAATAATCATAATTCAATATATATAACTCACAATCTTTTCTTTAAATAAAAAATAATACGGAAATATTCGGGAACCAATTTTTTTTTAAATAATTAGAGGACTTCGTTTATTGATTTCAGTAAACTTATTTTCTCTGAAATACTGTATAAAAATCATGGCTTTAAATTTGGAATCATTTCGACAAAAGTGAAGATTCAATTTGCCCCATTCTCAGTCCTGTAAACCTATCACTTGCTGCTGAAGCTGGCAAGATACTCCAGAGGTACCGAAAGGACATTGCGAGAAGTCGTACTGGTTGCAGAACGTGATTTCATTGAACTCTGGAATGCTATTTCACAAATGAAAAAATATTTTTAGAACCAATGAATTTGTGATATCTTCAAGCTTGTATAATTAACCTCTTAAGATAGAGATGAAAATTGCAGAAATAATATTCACTATCACTATTAACAAAATGAAAACGTCCTATTTTGTATTTGAAAGTCTGTATATATTCTTTAAAGTATAAAAATTAACCTGTATCGACCCACCACCAATGATGAAACCATCACTTGAACTGTTCTCACGCGTATCATTCTAAAACTACATTTCGTACACCAAACTTAAAAAGAAGCGAAGACTTGTAACAAATATATTCAAACGGATTTTTCGAATCATATTAATTGAAAAACGGGTAAAAATAGGGCTCCTCAGTGATTTATATGGAAAGAATCAGTTATTATTTTTAGGAATGCAAGAGAAGATAAACATCATAACGAAAAAACTTTTTTAATCTTGAAACATTACATCCAGAAAGCATAAAATTATTAAAGATTACTCAACATTTTAAATATAATCTTTAATCCCATCTAACTTTGGCTTTCATTATTGATGACATTAAAGAAAACAATGCAACATGAAGGAACTATTAAGAGCACATATTTAGAATCTTTACAATATCTTATCGACGATGACAAAAACTACACGAAAATTGAAGAGAAAAGAATATACTTTAAGTGGCGCCGGTACACTAGGGACAATACTTGGTCCGGGCAATTCTTCAGATTGCATTTCCATACTTTGGTTTTCACTTGATGCCTACAATTGTTCACGACCAAAGGATTTCCATACAAAAAATAATAGTTAAATTCATTCTAATTTTTGCAATATTCCGCTTAAAAAGAGCAGTCAAGAAGAGGATGCCAAATGAAAAAAAATTAAAAATTCAATTTTGCGCATTTATTTCTCTATCAGTTGTATTTATAACAAATAGAGAAAACTTTACCTTGTTTGTTTTTCCTTTGTATGGCAAAACTCCATCACGTAACTGGAAATTATTGTAATAAGAACAAATAAAATTTAATTAAAAAAACATTATTGTTTGAGATTATTTAACTGTGAAGAAAAACATAAGGAATTGTAAACAAATACCATTTCCCTTAACTGCATGTAAATTACACCCAAAACATTACGACCAAGACCAAACTTGGGGATTGAGAGAACTGTTTCATTAGTTAGTGGGAATTCCATCGGAATCTGGAAGAGAAAATTTAGAAAAATATGCTGCTAATTGCTGTATGACATATATTTGAATCAAAAATAGAGCTGGTTTCAATAACTCGTCATCAAGAAATATTTAAACAAAATTTATCTTTGATATATATTATTATTACAGATTATACAAGCAATAGAAGTTTAGTTACTTTGATTATAACTTTGTTGTTTTGCATGCTTTTCGCCCAGTCCTGTATATAGTTATGACTACAGGCACTTGCGTAAAAATCGTCACCACCGAAACAATGTACTAGCAATTTATCGCCAGAATCCGTTAATTCTTTCCGAAGCTCTTCACATTGCTCAACTTTTGCTAATAATGCACGCTAAATATTTGAAAACTTCAGTCTTTGCCACTCTTATCAATCATCTTCATTAACTTAAAGACTGAGAAAATAGTAAAAAGATTTCAGAACATGTCTCCAATCGCAATTATTATGCCAGAACATTGTGGCGTTTTGGGAACTTGTTATTTACTCACTATTTACTCATTATTCTTTCCATGTCAAATGCCCATTCAAGTAACATATCCAAACATGTCCAAAACCCAAAGAGACAAAATTTGGCCACAGATTATTTTTGCTAGGTATAAAATGTAAATCGTGCAAAATTTTCATGGTTTGAAAGTTGAGGTAATGTGAAGAGGATGCCAAATGAAAAAAAATTCTCAAGTTAAAAAGCAGTATTCGATAAATCATTTAATAATCCCAAGCATTATACCTGCATTGCTTCAAGCCCAGGACCTTTCCGCCACTCTTCCGCTGCACTTCTACTAACCTGTAAATATTTCATTTTTGGTATTTGAGAAGCTTTAAAGTAATCAAAACATGCCTGCTTATTGAGTTCTTCTTTACATCTTGAACATGAAAAGTTCACAGTATGTTAAAAATAATTTTCCATTCTATATCGTATAAGCTCATCACTTACTTTATTGATTTTTAAAATATTTCGAGCAAGTGTATTATAATCTTTAGGTGTCGATTTCGATGAACCATCAACCTCAGCACATTCTGTCATCAGCAATGATGTGACGCCACACAGCGCTTCTGTTTTGGCAAGCTGATAAAAATGGTTCACATTGTCGTATACACGACCATCGATTTCCAGCGGAAACTGTAGACGTAACAAGTAAAAATCTAAACATTCGATTCTGCGAAAAATTATCAAATCTGTAAGTTAAAGCAGTGAATACCAATATTGTAAAGCATAAAGGTATTCACAATCAGAAACTAACGTAAAACTTATTATTACCAAATTTAACGATATTGGAAAAGTAAAACTGAAAGTTTACTTTTTTAATGAGATTTTCGAAACTGGATAAAAAAGACTGTGAAAACAAACATCGTGTTGAGCTGTGAAAACATTCTGAAAGCCTGAGAAGCATATTATGTTGTCGGGAGCAACCGCACACTCTTTGTATTTGGCTGCTTCAGGCAATTTTTTAAACTAAAAAAGGAGATTTGAATGTTATAATACAGCCGACTACACTTTTTACAATGATGAAAGAGTTAATCAATAGTAATTGATAAAAAAATGTGTGGTAAGCATTTGGCTAACTTTAATTCAATTTCCCACAGATAACCACAGGTAAAATCTAACTTCAAACGGTCTTCTCTGTACAAATCCTCGCTTCATAATACGTCCGTACATGAATCGTGGCGCCCCACGAGGCATCCGCATTGGTCCATAACCAAAACGACCTCCTCGAAAACCCATTGATCCCGGCAAATTTCTCAGCAAGCGACCACCACCACGACTTTCGTAACGTGGCCAAGCTAAATTTAATGAGAAATCGGCGAAGATTTATTAATTTAAGTCCTTTCCTGGTTTGTCCAGCATAAGTTATGGAAACGACTAAAACTACATAGAAGATTTGAAGTAAAGAAATAATTCAATAAAAATTCACAGCTATACCAGGAACTAATCAAATACAAACCAATTATTAGTAATAGACATATCTCTTGATTATTTTTAAAAAATATGAAAGAATCATTTCGAATATTCTTTATTAGTCACTACTGACTTTTACTCATAGACTTTGGTGAAAGTAGCACAGTGTGCCTAAATTGAATAACATCCTTGGTGATATACTGTTATTTCCATTTTGCTTGATCAATATATTCAGAAATGAAATAAAAAAGACTGGGATATTAAAATGATTGAAACGAGCCGGACTTACAGTGGTAGGATGATGCAACAGGTTGTATAAATTCACCCTGAAATTAAATCAGATGGATGGTCATTCGTCGCAAAAACTGAACTATTTCGAAAATTAAGATGTAAGTTCTTGAAAATTGCAAAATTAATTTATGAAAACATAAAGCCAGTGAAGCAATATAAAAGCCGCTGTAAATGAAAACCATAACAGTTTTTCAGTTGACTGAAGCTATTACACAAGGCCTTCCCGATAACCAAGTAGTCTCGAAGAAATCTACAGAGAACTTCAGTTCATTATGTAAGAAGAAAAACTCTCCACTGGAACGATAGATGAACTTTGTCTTCCCATTATCGTAGCTTTCGTAATCCTCCTCTCTTCTAGCTATCTCTTTCCGTTTTCAAACCTCAAATTTCAAAACCCAATTCTTCAACTTCATTTCTTAGAAAAACAAATATTGAATAATTGACAATGCATATTTGACATGCAACAAAGCGGATGTAAAGAGATTTAAGTGCATAAAATTATCTATATACGTACAGTCATGAAGAATTAGAATAAGTTGCGCTTAACAGAAATTATTATAGTATAAAACTAACGAGGAAGCCCATGCAATGCAAGCAGTATAAGAGTCTAGGATGAATCAATGTCGCAACATTGTTCCGGTTTTCGCATTAATTAAATAAAGACCCCATTAAAATATAAAGTTTGGATTACCTTATACCACACTGAAGATTATATTCAGAAGTGAAAGTAGTAGTGGATAAGACGAAACAAACGAAACAAATAATAATGATAAAGCTAGTGATAAGAAATCTAGCCTATGATTAATAATAGTGATTCTGGAATGAGATTAATATGATAGGTGAAAATAGTTGAAAGAAATGTAGCATAGCCATGTGCCAACATCTTAATATTACCAAAGAAAATTCATAATTTTTTCAACATCAGCATGAATATATGAATTTAAATGTGTGGGAAACTATTTACGCGCCAAATAATTACAACACTTGTTAAAAAGCAACCATTTTCTGACATTCTTTGCGACTTAATCTTTAATAATTTAATTTAAATCTTTCGAAGAGCTCATTTTTGATGCATAACCTGTTTATTAGAGAAACACAAATAATCCCTCACTTAGAAATACTAAATGCTTTATCTCTGCTTTCTGACTGTCAAGCTATTACTGTGCACGCGCATTTGCATCGAACTGATGTATGCTGCGTGCATGCACGAAGTCTCACCTACTCAGCGCGTTATCACACGAAACAACGACACCCTACCGATTCCATTCACCGCGCACGTTACGGAGCCGAAAACGCGTCCACGACAATGGCGAATATCCTGTAATCGAAACGAACACTTCCACAGTTTGATGAACGGAAACACGGACAGATGTGTAATTTAACGCCTGACGTGTAGTCCGTTGAAAGCGAACAGGCCAGTATGTATTTATTCTTGTCCCTACCGGAGTTTTAGGTAGAAATTTTTGTGGTTTTTAAATAGAGCATTTTAACCATTCAGATAGATTTTAGATGTGACACGATGAAATACCGCCATCGTTTTAAAGGTCGAAGTATTGGCCGTCACAGTGCGAAAGGAAAGAGGTTAAATTACAGTTAAAGTTTTAGCTACAAGTTTTAACTACCTGTGAATAATAGTATTAACTAATTGACTACATTTTATGCAGTGCTGACTATTATTATATTTGAGGGATATTTAAGCACTTAATCCCATTAATTATAGCAGTAATAGTTTAAAATTAGCGTAAATATTATAGTAGTGAAAGTAATCCATCGATAACTCGACATCGTGAAGCTGCGAGAGCAACTCGTACCACCCAAAAAGTATCATTTACACAAGCAGATGAAAGTTATGGCGTCAAATTCAACGACGAAGATGTAGTACTGGAGCAAATACCCTTGGTTACTGTTAATATATCTAAGCGACTGTTTTCCATTTGAGTTTTATAACCCCTTAAAACTCTGAAGTTAAATACTGTTCGATTGGAAATTACTAAGCAGTTGGTCTTATGAATCTGATATTTCTGTCAAACATATATAAATTTATACTTGATAATTTAATTTCAGCACAAAATACAAATTGACGGTACTGAAGAAATTAAAAGTACGCTCAGTATCTTTTCGGACTTATCTTTGGCGAAATCACAACTTTCACAGTTTACATCATGTACAAATCCAACTTTTGGTCCTGTACATCGTATTTGGAGGTGCTCATACTTTATTCATAAAAGCTACAGTTGAATTTTCATTAATTTTTTTGTAAATTTAAGAATTTCGGTTTTTTTCCATAGCCATTTTTTTTCCATCAAAATGTAAAGAGTTAAAAATTTTTTGAGCTGCTTAATTTAGCCTTTTTTTTGTTCAGTCTTGTTTACTGTTTTAAAATTATTTTTAAATTAAAACCTTCCAGAAACTTCTCAAGCTCTTTTTTATGGCATATTGGTTTTAACTTTGATTTTTTGGACCGTTTATCTTTATTATCTTTGAACACGAAGTAACCGAATTGTCAGCACTTTCAGTTAGATAAAAATAATATCTAGCATGCCGTAGTAGCCATGTCCATTACTAGTTATGGTTAGAAATATGTGAATGATACATTTGTAGATCAGGATCAGTATTACAAAAGGAAGTGCTTGCCGTGCTTGCGACAACTGCAGATCTGATTAAAGAGAGTAATGGAACTGAAAGTGATGCTGAATATTTTGCGGCACTTTTAACAGTTATCGAAGCAGTGCCTGCGGCAAATGAATCGAAATTAGCCGCAGCTGCTTATTTGTTAGGTCTTGTCGCTAGAAAAGTCGACAGAAGTGTGTCACACAAATGCTTTTCTAGAATACATCAGGTAACTTCGTAGTGGTTGTAGATTCAAGCTGTTAGTGTAAAGAGAGAAGGAAAGTTGTCCTTATTGACTATTGATCGTTTTATGCTAATCATTATAAAAATATTGTGCTTCATCGGCAGTGTACGCGTCAAGGAAGTATTTTTAAACGAAAGTTTTTTAAAGCATGCCGTTTTAATAATACTGTGTATAAATTGGTCCATCAGGATTAGTACACAATATACTTACTGTCATTCTGCGATCCTATTACTGTAATGCTCAGTAGCTTTTAGCAGAATGGTGATGTTTACAATATTTTACTTATATACAGATTCTGGAAAATAAACTTGATAGTACTCAACTGGATGTCGCTTTAGTGAAACTTATCGTTACATTAGGAACAATTTTACATCAGCAACCTGCTAGCATTTGGCAGAGCAGTAATACCAGGTTATTTCCTCCTATATTCAAATACTGATTCCTATATATTGTTTTTTCTTCTCGTCTTTTTTTTTATATTGATGTCGTACAAATAAAGCACGATTTATAAATTTGATATGATGGTCTTTCTCACATTAGTTTAATTTACTGCAACATGTTGCATCCAATAAAACATTGAGCATTATACTCTTGCAGAAAAGAGACCTGATAGATATTAAATGGATTAATGCTGGACAAATTTTTGTTTATTTGAAGGCTATTACTAGTGAAAATTGAAATGTTTGCGCTTCATGACAAGTCTTCGGTTCGCTCCGCAGCTCGGCGAACCCTGCGCATTATCCTCAACGATCCTTACCATCGGGGAGCCAGTGTTATTGGCGAAGTGTTAACTAAACAAATGGAACAAAGTGCTGGTAATGGTTTAATTCGTAGTTTTGCAATCAATAAACATAAGCAGCAAACTAAAAACATTTTAGATAACTGTAAAAAGATTTCAGCCGAATATTATATTCTATGAATTCGCGGTAAATAAAAATAGATCTTATTAGAATTAACATCTTCATAATTCGCTGAAAACTACTCTCTGTTATAACTTCGATTGGATGCATTGTTCATTTTTTTACCTTAAACTAATGTACTTTTGGTTTGTCAAGAGCGAAAAAAATTTGCTGAAGGAATGATGCAGTAATTTTTACTCTTGAAATTACTTTTACAATTACAATGTTTATAACTAATCGTAACTTTTGTTTGTAGCCAATGTAGACATTGACATATTACTTCGATTATTGTGCCTGGCGGAAAATATTATGCATAAAATGCCATGTCAAATATTCAAGAAATTTACCGAAACAACGTTTGCATTGCTTGCTGTTTCGGATTCTGGTCTAAGATGCACAATTTTTCAATGTTTTCAAAAAATTCTGCGGCAGCAGCCGGCCGATACAACTTTATCTTTCACTACTAACGTTCATCTGATTGGTTTGTTACGTAATTTTGCACTGAAAACTATGGATCCTTCTGTTACATGTTCGTGGATGGAGGTTCGTTTATGTCAAATACCTTTTAAATTCGATTTTCTAGAATGTAGAAGTAAAGTTTCTAAAAGCAGATTGGAGTTTTTTCTTCGAGGGATGAATCATTTTTAGGCTCTTAGTGAATCACATCTTTGCCTCGCTGCGAAAGATCTTACAAAATCAATGGCAACGCTTAGAGCCTCATTGAAATCAATTTTCCGGACATTCGATTTGGGAATAGATTCTGTTGCTCTGGTAGTGCTTATTTTTTGAAATATCTTTAACTGTTGAATTTAAAGTAAGATTTTTAAATAGTGTTATAAGAATAGGCATCTATTCATAGGATTTAATCATTACGAGAACTTTAATGTATAATTGGTTTCTCTAGTAAATAATTGAGTTAAAAAAAGCAAAGTCTTCGCACTTCATTTCCTTTTCTTAGTTTATTCATTGAAATATGAAGCCGTGCGAAATTGAGATGAATTTTAAGTTTGAGTGTAGAGTTGAATCAAGCTAAGATAGGATTCCTTTCTAATTTTGTAACAGTTCCAGGGTGAACATTTTTAACTATTTCAATTTCCTTATCACTTTTTTACCATTTAACATTTCATGTTTTAGATAACCTGCAAAGTAGTTAGTCGCATAGTTGAACATTGTGTGCAATCAGATGAGGAATTAGCGAGTTACTCCGTCGATTTATGTGATGAAGCTTTGAATCCACGAAGTACTGCAGTGTGGCGATATGTTCTCCGCGCTGAAACAAGGATATTTGAAATTTGCAAAGGTGCTATCAGCCAAGAATCATTTGCTCGTGCATTAAAATCTCTGGCGGAACTCCACAACGATGTTAATCGCTGCATTATACCTGATATTGACTTGGTATTTATTTGTATTTTAACAAAATTGATGAGACATTAAAGTTTTTCGCCTGGCAACTAGCTCGTGACTTGACATTTATTGTTTTGGATTAGATTTGAAAGATCTTATTCAAGACGAAATCTGTAATCTTTCTCCCATGTTCAATTGCACAAAATTTTACATTCGTTCGGTACTAACAACGTCATTCATGTTGTTGATTTTATTCAGCTCAAAAAAATGAAGTTTAGGCTGTTGGAGCAGCAATACGGCATATTGGTGCTGAGAATGTTTTGAGGGTGTTGCCGTTGGAACTAGATCCTCAAAATGTGTCATTGGTAACGCAATTCGAAAGATCTTGGATTATGCCTATCCTGCGCGTAAATATTTGTAACCAATCAATTGCTTTTGCTTTACAGTATTTTTTACCGTTAGCACACCGACTTCGAGAGGAAGCACCAAATGATGTTATGCGACACAAAGCTTTTATTACTATCAGTGTAAGTCAGTTATTTATTCTATTATGTTTTCATAATTCTGAACTTGAAAGCTGATAGAGTTGCTGTAAGTGTTAACTTTGATGGGAAAGCCATCTTATTTTAAAATGGTTTTGTTTTTTTAGGATCAATTGTGGAGTTTATTACCTAGTTTATTGAGTTCAGCAACTGATTTCGAACAGAATTTTCCCCAATTAGCGGAAATTTTGGGTAAAGTTTTACTTGAAAGGCAGGATTTGCGTCTGGTAGTGTTATCTTCGCTTCGTAGTGCGCTCCGTTATGCCCTCCAGCCTGATGCGACAAAAGAAAGAAAGGTTTATAATA
>JABVXU010000889.1:0-16337 GCA_013365365.1 Cruorifilaria tuberocauda
TTTTTTTATTTAATATCTAAAATGATATACAAATTTACTAGTAAGTTTTACTTAAAATCATTGTAATTGATTAAATATATTTAATAAAACTATTAATTAGTCACTAACCATTAAAAAACAAATTACTCGTTTGTAAGATGTTAGGTTAAATTAATAAAGAATTTGATTTTTTTTTCCTTTTTTCCTGATTTCAATTTAATCATCATCCAACAATTGTTCAATTTTAATTTTACACAATTACTATTTTAACCATAACAACTTCCCATTTCATTCATTCCGGATTACTCATTCGATATGCGAGAAAAACAAATCCTCTTGTTTTATTCATTCCAAATTACTATCCTGAAAAAAAAAAAGCCTTCCGTATATGCTGAAAAAGCAAAGCCTTCCGTATAATCCATTCCAGATTACTCATCCAAAATGCGGGAGAAGCAAATCTTCTGTCTTATTCATTCCGGATTACTCATCCGATATGCGAGAGAAGCAATCCCTCCATTTAATCCATCCCGTTTCACTCATCCAAAATGCGGGGAAAGCAAATTTCCTTCTCTTATTCATTCCGGATTACTATCTCACATACTGGGAAAGCAAATCCTTCCATATAATTTATTCCAGATTACTCATCCGGTATGCGAAAGAAGCAAATCCACGTATCGTATTCGTTCCAAATTACTATCCGATATGCTGCAAAAGCAAATCCCTCCATATAATTTATTCCGGATTATTCATCCAAAATGCGGAGGGAAGCAAATTTCGCCTTCTTATCCATTTCCAGACTACTCATTCATTATGTGCGGAAAGGAGGATTTTCATGATGATGACATGGAATTATCCGGTTCATCAAAAGATGAGCAGAAAAGAAAAAAAACCTAATAATTAATAGCTATAATAAAAAATGAAATGATATATGTATATATATAGCATAAATAGACTATCTTCTCATTTGTTTATCTTACTTTCATTCACTATCACATCTGAGTTTCCTTTTATACTTTATATTTAATTTCTTCGTATAAATTGGAAGACTTTTTTTTTCCACTCTCTTTCTATCTTACACTAATGCTATCACCGATTTCCAATAATTGTTGTGGTGGCGGTGGTGGTTTGTTGTTGTCAATTGAAAAATATCGGATAAATTCACATCGGTTATTTCATCTCCACTTCAATTTCATCTTATCAATTCCTAATACTTATTCAAATTTATCATTTATCATTGTTAATTTATCACTTGAATAATTAAAATTTTAACTTGTCAAAATTTATCACTGGTTGATTTATTATTTGAATGATTGAAATTTTTACCTGTTTAAAATTTATCATTGTTAATTTATTACGTAAATTATTGAAATTTTACCCTCCTTTAGAATTTATCATTGTTTCAATTATTTATCATTGATAAAATTTATTACTTGTATAACTTTTAAAATTAAAGCACAATTAACTTATCAGTAGAAACTATGGAAATCTTAGTTGAATTTTCTTTTTCAATATTTTTATATGGAAATATTGGAAGTGTTGATAGTTTCATGTGATAAAGAATGATAAATGAAAAAATGTTTGACCTTGATGATTACCGAAAATTTCTGTAATTTTGCTTTTTTCCCATCTTATTTGTAAAGGTAATTATTTTCAAAAATGAAAAATTCTTCACAATTTTTTTTTATTTCAAATTTTCTTTTATTGAATTTTGAATTTTATATTTTCTTTTAATTAATTAATTAAATATTTTTCATTAATAGTAAGACCAGCAAAACAAAAAAAAAGAAAAAGAAATTGTAAATGAAACTTTTTTTGTCAACTTTTAAATTTTGCGTATTACGAATAAGCAACAATTTTAATAATTCATCATTGCCATTATTTATGTAAGTGAAGTTTGAATGGAATATATTGAAGTTGAATGAAAATTGTTAAATTTTCATTGAATTCCAGTTTTCAGGATGATTCATTATTCAATTTAAAAATTATTTATTACATTTGAAATAGCATAATTTGACGAGAATTCATGATTGTATATTTATCTCGATAGGTTTCTGATGAATTAAAATTATTTACTGTATTTGAAATAGCATGAATTCATGATCATATATTTGTCTCAGTAGATTTCTGGTAAATTTTTCTCTTGTTTTTGCTTTTTTTTTTCATTTCAAAATTATCTGTTTCATTTTAAGCTTACCTATTTTATGAGTGATATGATAATACATATATCAGTGGTATCAGTGATTAGTGATTTTGCTTTTATGTCGTAATTATTGGTAATAATTTGTTTTTTTTTTCACTAGTAATTTTCGGTAATGCAGAAAAATTTTGAAAGAAATTCGAAGATATGTAAGTTTACAATATCAAATATCGATTGATTGATTGATTGATTGATTGATTTGATTGATTCGGGCATTCTTGAAAGAATATTATTATTTATAATATCAAATATCGATTAATTGAGTGACTTGGGTATTCTGTAGAAAATATTTTTTATATAATGTCGGATTATCGATTGGTTAATTGATTCGAATATTCCTGGAAGAATATTATTGTGTGAAATTTCGATTAATTGATTTGAGTATTCTCGAAATAATACTTTTATTTAACATAATGCCGCTTCACTTACAGGTGATTGCTTTTAATAATAATAAATTCTGTCTTACCTATACTTATGACAACTAACCTCAGTAATTTAACAGTCTATTGTTATATGTTTACAGAAAAAAAGGTATTTGTTTACTCTATTTTTTTCTCATTGATAAAAGCGAACAACCGGAAAGAATGTTTATCAAATTATCATCTTGTAAGTTATGGAAGTTACTTTTGATATTTTTAAAATTTTGAGTTAAAATTTTTCGGTGGTAATTACAAAGGTAATTAATTACCTTGTTAGTTTTCTTTCTAAAATATTTATGAAAAATATCGTTTAGCAAATATTCACCTATCATTTATCACAATCGGCAAATTTTAATTACAAAAAAAATTTTCGATATCAGTTTTTGTAATATTGATATGGAAGAATTTCGTTAATGATTTTTTCAGATATTACTGTTGTAAGTTGTAAAAATTTTTTTTATAATTTAAAACTGAAAATCAATTTTTTACTCGTTACTTTTTAAATTTTGAATTCCATAAATTTTATTTATAACTTTTTTTCGTTTTTTTTTTAAATGATAATTTTGATTCACTAAATTTGATTTTACATTTATTTCGCTTCTATTTTTAATCTTAACAAAAAATGAATTAAGTAATGAAATCAATGAGTTAATGAAAGAGTTCAATAATTTCAAATTTCAATATATTTTCTTCTACTTTTATTATTTACCATTCACCCTTTTATCATTTGTTTTATCGGAAAAAAAGGTTGATAATACGGATTGATCGATGATATATACAATTTGCTACTTTTAAAATATTGATATGCAAAATAGCTTTGTCATTGTAAGATATTAATCGGTCGGATTATCGAAGTTTCCGGTCATTCGGTGCGTAACAATACGTATATGTGTGGTTGTAAGCTCTGATAATCTGTTATAAACCATCTATTTGTTATTTAATCCTATCTGTTTGATGTTCATCGATCAGGTTTTGCCGAGATATATATTGATTCTGTGAAATTTGTTAATATTCTGAAAACTCAACGATATCCGAAATATCTGAAATGATTCTGACGATATAACAGTAATAACAATGATGAATGGATAATAGTGATAGTGATATAATGAGAACGGTAATGGTGCTAGTAATGATAATGATAATAATGATGGTAGTTACGGTGACAATGACAAGTGTGATGATAGTAATGAAAATGATGTAACGATTTGACAGTGAGATGACGGTAATGATGGCAGTTTTAGTGATAATGGTGATAGTAATGATAATGATGATAACAAAAGAATAGTGGTAATAATGATAGTAATGAAAATGATGTAACGATGGTGATAATGCTAACAATAGTAATGTTGGTAACTATGGTGATAATGGTGATAGTGATGATGACAAGATGATAATGATGAAGCGATAATGGTAACTACAATGATAATGATAATAATATTGCTGAAGAGATGATATGTTAAGGGCGGTTCGCACTATTTTATCGTTGAATGGAACTGCCAATGTGCTTTGCCTGTTTTTTCATTTTTTTATTTTCGTTCTCTTTAAATTCTTTTCATGGAAAATGTGTATACATGTATATATATATATATATATGTACGTATATGTACTGATTGATTAGCTCATTTTGAAGCATTTTATTGATCTTAGCTTCTTGATTAGCTGATTTTGAAGCATTTCATTGATCTTAGCTTATTTGGATTTTTAATTGATAAAAAAATATTGCAAAAGTGAAGTTAACTTTTTTTGTTATTGTCTTTACTTTGAATGAGATACTTTAATTTACAATTTACTAAATTAATAAAAATAAACTTTTTTGTCTTTTAAAAGACAAAGCGATAAATATTCATTAACTTTTTTGATATATAATAATGAATATTATTATTTTCAGTTATTATTTTTATTTTTAAAGTTTATATTTTAAAAAATTTCTTGATTTCTTATCACATATTTTACACAATTTTTGTTAACATTGATAAGAGAATATATTATAGATCTTTTTTTGTACTTTTATTTTTATCATTGTTTTCATTTCAAATAATTTATTGTATTAATCATAATTATCACGCTACGAAAATTGTTTCGTAACATTTTTGATGAACAAATTTCATTCACTTGCTATCCATTTTTATTGCCGAGAAGATGAAATTAAAGTTGTTTACTTATATATATCAAAGATTTAGAATGATATGATTATGTCATTGTTATGAGCATTATGTACAAAACGTAACTAATAAATAATTAATATGTACTACGAAATAATAACTTATTACTTTCAGGTTTTCCAAAATTTCCGAACTGTTCAAAATGTCTGATCAGAAATCATATGTTAGTAATCCTTTTTTTTCTTGTTTTTCTCCTAAATGTAATTATTGTGATAACCATCACTATCAGATAGATAGTAATGAAATGATCGAATGAAGGAAAGTAATTCGAATTACTTCTGCAGGTGTTATAAAAAAATTAAGTACTGATTATGTTTTGAAAGTGTATATGATACATTATTTCCGGTTAATTTAGTATCGATTATATTTATCAATCAATTGAAAGAAATTTTATTGAAGAATTTACTGAAAACTAATTTGATAGTTGAATATTTATTGAAAGAATTAATAATTGAAATTAAATCATTTACAGCCAATTCCATATCGTAGTCAGCTACAAGAGAAGATTGAACCTGGACAAACACTGATTATTAAAGGATCAACAGTTGATGAAAGTCAACGGTATATATCAAATTCAGTTTTATATTGATTTCAAAGTAACTTTGCTTAAAAAAATATATTTTTCTTTCCTTTACATCAATATTGATTTTAATCAATATTGAGAGATCATCTATATAGTTGAAAGTGAAATAATTTAATTTTTTATTTTTTAAAATTTGACTTCTATTGAATTAAATATCGTAAGGATATCTTTATTGTCATATGAATATAAGTATAGGTGTAAGAAAAAAAAGAAAGTCAAGAATTTGATATAATGAGATTTGAGATGAACTTATATTCATCATAATTTCAAATAATAAAGGAAATATCTTACTATGTTTATTACTATTTGTTCAGATTTACGATAAGTTTACATTGCAAATCGGCAGATTTTAGTGGAAATGATGTGCCACTCCATCTTTCAGTCAGATTTGATGAAGGCAAAGTTAGTTATTTTTTATATTAATTTTTCAGGTTTTAGAAAATATTTTGATTGATTATTTAAGTGATTTAAAAAAATAACTGTTATTTATTAAGTAAGTTCTTGGAAATTAATGAATATTTAATGAATATTTAGTAAAAATTAATGAATATTTAGTAGAAAAAATCAATCTATTATTGTTATATGAATTGTTCTGTGTAAATTGTCTAACTTTCTGTAGTATTTTAATGAAGATAATTAGCATGGTAGGTAATTAATAGACAATAATAGTGTGCATAATGAGAGGAAATGAATAGTATATTTTGTTGTTTGCAGATTGTGATGAATAATTTTGCGAACGGAGAATGGGGTAAAGAGGAACGTAAGAGCCTTCCATTCAAAAAAGGTACACCTTTCGATATTCGAATTCGAGCGCATGATGATAGATATCAGGTATGAATCTGTTTCATTTAATATCAGTAGAGTTATATATTTTAATTATATGTAGATACAGATGATTTAAATGCAAAAGGTGAAGATAATAATTACATGTAAGACCACAAAGATACATCGAAATGGAAATTTAAGTTAAATATTTTCCAATTGGTCATAAAGAAAGAACATACTGAGAAGAAATTTTGGTAATATCTTTCAAACTTTTTGAAAAGTTATGGATTTTCTTTTTTAGAGAGCATAGGAGAAAAAAAAATTAATATCACATTGAGAAAAAAATCAATTGCAGGAAATGAAGTTGAAAGTGTTTTAGATTTTTTGCGATCAGAAAGAATTCAAAGATTTCGAGCATCGCTTACCATTGTCTAGTGTGTCTCATCTATCAATTGATGGCGATTTATATCTTAATCAAGTGCATTGGGGTGGAAAATATTATGTTCGTTTAATTTTTGGAATTTTAGAAATTTTAATTTTAATTAATCCAATACGAGTTCTTTATGATCTTTCAAAGTTATATTCATTGAATTGAATGCATCAAATGTATTTGAATAAATAATTTCAGCCCGTACCCTATGAAAGTGGTATTTCACAAGGTTTGAATGTTGGCAAAGCATTACTAATATTCTTATGTCCGGAGAAGAAGGCAAAACGTTTCAATATTAATTTGTTAAAAAGGAATGGTGATATTGCATTACATTTCAATCCTCGCTTCGATGAAAAGGTTTTTTTTTTCGTTAATTACTTCTTTCTGTTAATTGCAATTGTGGAATTTGAAATTAACGTTTGTGTCTATATTTGCTATTATTTGCTTTAATTGCTATTAATTTATATATTTAAGAAATTGAACTCAATTTTTTTTTGTATTTTTCTTCGTTGAATGATGTTGTAATTAGAAATAATATCACTTATTATTTCCTTATATCCTATTTACTGTTCATTATCCGTTATGATAGATATAATGAAAGTACTCTGTAGTTTCGGGTTGATTGAAATGTATCTCTTCTGTTTGCTCCATATTCTATTTATACACTATATAATAAGTATGCAGTGAGAAAGTTATCAGAAAAAGTTGGAAAAACTTACTCTAATTTTACTTCTACAAATTATGCTTCATGTTTATCTTTTTTTGACCTTGAATACTTGATAAGAGCATTTTATTCATCGTCGATTGATTTTCATTTCCCCTTTTTCCAAGTTCTATATTATTTCAGGCAGTTACTCGTAACGCACTTCAAGCTGGCAAATGGGGTAATGAGGAGAGAGAAGGCAAGATGCCATTCGAAAAAGGTGTTGGAGCTGATATAAAAATTATCAATGAAGAATATGGATTTCAGGTTTCTGAAAACTTCAGATTAAAAATTAAATTTGAATTGTTTAATACTGTTGGAAAGTTAAGAACTTAGGGAAAAAATTCTGCGTTAATTTCAAGTTAATCAAAATTAAAATTATCTTATTACAGTGATAAGATTTGATTTTGAAAGAGCTAATAAAAATATAATTTAATGAAGTGAATCAAATAATGATATTCTTTTGTATTAACATACTTTTCCACTTTTATTTATTCTATTTCATTATACATAATTTAAATGTATTAATCATTATAGATTTATGTGGATGACGTACGATTTTGCTCATTTGCACATCGTTCCGATCCTCATGATATCACTGGTTTGCAAATTCATGGCGATGTTGAACTTACAGGCATACAAATTCACTGAAAGAAAGATGTCAATTTGTCAATATCATTCATGCTAATTTTTCTGCACATTTTCTGTGCTAAATCTTTCAATGATTTTTTGCTGATAATATTCCCTTACTGTAATGCTTTCTTGATAATAATTTCATATTTAATCAGTAATTGTTTTCTTCTTGACATTGAAACATCTAATCTAATATCTGTATGCTGCATTTAGTTTTAGTCAAGTTGATAACGCCTACGCTGTTTCGGTTATATGTATCTCTTCGGTAATATAATGGATTGTTGGCGGTTTGCTTTTTTTCTTTCCACTTGTACAACTATTAGCTTCTTTTGTTACCGTTCACACATTTCGTTTCTATTAGAATTTAAAGTTCAAAAAGATTTTCATTTATCATATTAAAACGCGCTTGAATTAAATTTCGCATGAAATTCAGATTAAAAAATCATGATTTCAATACATAACATCATGGTACTTCGTTACAATGCATTGATATTGCATTCTCTTTTTTCTTTGTGATATTTTAACGTATTTGAATAATTGTATCGCATTTGTGTGGATGAAGTTGGATTTTACTTTGAAATCCCATTTTAAATCAAAATATAATTTTCTTACATACATATTTCTCTTGTTTTATTTTTTCACTGTAAATGTTAAAGGTACTTTGCTTTTTGTTTCAACTTTTGATTACTGAAAAAGTTCATATCAAAATTAATTGACTTAGGGTTTCTAAAAAAAATATTCACTGGAATTATTACCGAATTAAACGAACTTTTTTGCCAAACAAATGAAATTGGATAATTTGGAAAATGTTTACGTCTTACTTGGTAAATGGACGGTGCATCAGTTGTAAAAAGTTAAAAATTAATTGGAAAAGCTGGGAAAAGTTCTTATCCATTCCCAGTTTGTAAATAAATACATATTGATGTTTCAAGTGGATAATATGGATAGTTTCTTATTTCAGAAAAGAAAATGTCTCTTATTAAATAATGACATCTGCTTGATATATGCAATTTTGAGATTTTGAAATGAATTAAGCGACTTTCACACCTGAGGGGGATTACTAAATGTAAAGGATTTCGGAATTCTTTTTTTTGTGAAGTGGTTAGTTGTTACTATTATCATTCATGCTTATGAGTTTATCTAAAATTTCGCATATCGAATAAGGGAACAGAAATATTTGCTTCATTCTTTAATAATAATACATTAAAGATGAAAACTTCCTGCAAAACTTTTCCAATAAAACAGTGATAGCAGTGATCAATCCAATACGTAAAACGATGTTCAGGAAATTTTGACAATGATGATCTTCATGAATTGAAGAACTGGATGCGAAACAGATTGAATTGCTATTTTATATTCAATTGTCAATTTAAGAAGAAATTGATCTGGCAAATGTGGTATAAAAGAAGTGTTTGGATAGTGATATTGTGTTCATTGCAACTTGCTGCTAATTTCCTCTTCATTTTCGGATTCTTTTCCAAGCAAATACATTCGGATACGGATTCTGAAAACACCGAAGACGATGTGAACAACTTCCTTGATGGTAATAACTCGTATTTCTTATTTTTAAAATAGAGTTAAAGGATATCGTGAAGTAAGTTACTCACTAAATAAATAATATTAGTTGAAATGATCTAAGGATACTTTCTGCTATTTTGTTAATCTTTTTATTTTACATTGTTCGGATATTGTTTAACATTTATTTTGCCTATCTATCAATTTTCGATCGGTTTTCGTATCAATCGGTTTCGATTATCTAACCAATGATTTTACATTATTAGAAAAAGAGAAAAAGTATTCTAAGATTATGAAAATTATTAGTTTTTACTCATTTATAGATTGTATTGCATAGTTTTTTAATATTTACCATATCTTCCAATTTCAGGATGTCCTCATGACAGTGCATTGAAGCAAGCATTAGCAAAGCAGACAGTACCAAAAATAGTGATGATTTTAATTGATGCTTGGCAAGAACAGTTTTTCTACGATCGAGAAGCTATGCAGTTTTTACGTCAGCTAACAATCAGTGGTCAAGCTGTCGCATTCATCGCCCATGTACAAACGCCTACTGTAACCATGCCAAGGATTAAGATAAGTAGTTATTTTAGACTTATTTTTTAGATGTTGATGTGAATTAAGTAAATCATTTATCATAGTTTCAGGCAGTAACAGCTGGTATAGTGCCTTCATTTGCTGATGTTGTGATGAATTTTGCTTCTACTTCCATATCAAGTGATAATATCATTGATCGACTTAATAGTAAAGGTTACAAGTAAGGAGAGGATAATCATTTTTAAGAAAGCATTCTATAGTTTGAAACTATCGATATTTTCTTTACCAACAAATTTGATTTATAAATTAATAGAAGTTACTTTGATGCATTTCTTAAAAAGATGCAAGGGAAGTATGAAGAAAGTGGGAAGGAATGCAGAGAAGAAATAAGATTGTTATTTTTCAGATGCACATTTTGCGGTGACGAAACATGGTTGCGCTTATTTCCAAATCGTTTTGATGACCATTCAGTGGGAGTCACGTCATTCTATGTCAATGATTTCAAAGAAGTAACTTTAGTCTTTTAGTTGCAAATACTTTTGAAAATATCGTCTTAATCTATAGTTTATCATAATTTCTATTACGAAGTACACTTTGTAATCATAATTTTATCGAGCTCCTTCTCCTTTCAAAAAAAAAAATCAAAAAAATTATAGGAAGTATATCGTAGTGTTTGAAATGTAAAGCGAGGCTTAATATGTTCTCAATCAGATGGTAATAAGATGTTTATTTTCCTAAACCTGTTTGATCTGTTTCTAACTTAACCTGCTTGATTGATTTATTTGAAGTATTTTATAGATTGATGATAATGTGACTCTCTGTATGCGATCACGGCTTGAGAATAATGCTGCGGAAACATGGGATGTGATGATTCTGCATTACTTGGGACTTGATCATATAGGTTAGATTGGAAAAAGAGCCAAAAATAAATCTAGATATATTTATTTTAAACAGTGCATTTTTATATTTAAAATCAAATGTCCTTGCAATTATCAGAACTTTTGATTTAAGGGAATCTTGTAATAGTTCTCGTAAAATGGAAGTTTACTGCTTGAAAGAACTGCAGATTTGCTACTGCAAAATCGTTTTTTTAAAGTGAATTTTCAATGCAAATTGGATGTGAAAATAGAAATTATATGAAGTTTTAATTTTAGGACATTCTCTAGGTGGCACACACAGCGAATTGAATAATAAGCTTATTGAAATGGATTCCGTTATTAAAGAAATTTATGAAAAGCTTCACAAAGTATGATTTAAATATGTTAGAAAATAAAATAACAAAAATTGGTAGAATTAAAACTTTGAAACTTATAGGCTTAAGTTGGAGCTAGTCGTGTAGCAACTAGATCCTGAAAACTAGATCCTGCAAGATCCTGAAAAATGAATGTAATGATAAGAATGATTAAGAAGTGAATGAGAGAGAACTCGAAATCAAGAAATCAGATACTGCAATTCAGTCGGTTCACATTTAAGTATCAATTAATTGTAGTTGTAGATTATGAATAGCAGAATATGAAAGAATGAGTTATTAATTGATTAGATTTTCCAAAGTTAAATTGTTAAAAAAAGATGATAAAATCAACCAGACACAACAACTGGTATAATTTAGGTATATGGTACGAATTTTTCTGTAATTGTGTTTGGTGATCATGGAATGACCGAAGGCGGAAGTCATGGTGGTTCTTCAGAATTAGAGACTCATGTACCTATCATTTATGTTGATGGAAAGAAACGGAATTTTAAAAGCGAAACGTTGTATGGTAATTTTCAAATATTAATTTTATCAATTTCAAAATACTTGGATTTTCTGCATGCTAAAGAGTTAAGAGAATCATCTGTACAGTCCTTTCCTTTTTTAGTGCATGCATTAATTTGGGTTCGATAATACATTTAAAGAGTAAACAAAAATGTTAGGATATTAGGAATTTCGTCACTAATGTATACGCATCGTTTATAGCTAATTATTTCCCATTCGAAATTTAATTTGATATGCATAGAGGTAAGGTAGAGATTTAATTTACGTCAGAATTAATTCATTTTGTTTTTTGTTTGATTACGATAGGATTTTGGATCCTTTATTAGTAATTTTCAGTTGCTTGATTTATCAATTGGAATGAAGTTGATAGCATCTCATTTTTATCAACTTACAGTAGCATCAATTGAACAAGTCGATATTGTTCCAACATTGGCAACTCTTCTGAATGTGCCAATTCCGAAAGAGAATCTTGGTGTTACGCTTTTACCTTATATTAGCACTGATCGTTCAAATTTTTTAGTGCTATTATTCGTATTGCGAAATGCTGTGCAATTTCGAAAGTTGGATAAAACATCAGGTAGGTAATGTTATTATCGTTTTTTCAAAACTTTTAGAAAAATGAAGGTATTGATCAAAGGAATTCTTGATAATTACAAAAATAAGCATATAAAAAATTTTTTAAATTGTTGTAAAAATTGTCAAACATAGGATATATAATGAAGATTAGCTCTTTTATTCATATGGTAATAACAAGTCGTACAGTATTTAAGACTTGGATAACATCACTGTTGATTTGAATTTGAAGTTATGGTGCTATTTATAGGTAAGCTAAACTATTGTATCAGTCGTTCTTATGACAGTTTGCAAAAATACTGTGCGATGAATATTTCTCTAAATGTTGATGGACTGATTGGAGAATGTTTGGAGGAATTACACGAAGTTCAATCGCAACTTATACGCATGAAAACAGATTTTGATAATATACAAATAATGATTGCTATTGGTCTCTCTTTCATCGTATGTTTTTTTGAATTAGCGGTTCTTTTGTGCACATTTTTTTGTAATCCAAGTGAGAGATTCTATTCACAATTGTTTTTGGTTATCGTAATAAAAGGGAAGAAAGTGAAGACATATAATCTGCAATTCTAGTTACACTGGATTAAACTTTTGTTGTCTTTTCTGAACTTAGATTACTAAAGTTAATATAAAAAAAGAAAAATATTTTTGCAGATATCATATATTTGTGGTTATTTGGTCTATTTTACTTATTCACAGGATCTTTATGGTGAGCTTATCCTAAAATAGACTGTGTTGAAATCTTATTGAATTTACAATAAGGCTTTTAGCACGTTAAGTGAGTATTCGGGACTTGTTGTCATTTATAAAATTCTTGTTTAAAAAAATGTTTTCAGCTTTCGGAAATGGAGATCTCTCAACATATTTATCCGTTTTTACGCAATTATTACATTCAGTTGCATTTTTCGCATCAAGTTTAATAGAAGAAGAGCATGATTTACAGTAAGTTTTCTTTTACAAATCTGATACCATTTAATTAAATTGTAAAACTGGAATAGAACGATTTTA
Source organism: Cruorifilaria tuberocauda (assembly GCA_013365365.1). NCBI lineage: Eukaryota > Metazoa > Nematoda > Chromadorea > Rhabditida > Onchocercidae > Cruorifilaria > Cruorifilaria tuberocauda. Next base: position 13,264 of record JABVXU010000889.1, read on the forward strand.
TTAAATTATTATTTATCACTAAATAATAAACATAGCGAAATTATTTATCACTAAAAGTAGATTATGAGTCTTTTTCTCGTAGTTTGCTGTGATTTAATCCATTCAGTATATATTGAACACCACTTAAGGGCCCTGTTCATTTTATCTTTCAAGTCAATTAAGTTTACAAATCGAAGCTATGTTTATTTTTTCATCTTTTCTAAATAATTACAAGATTTTAAATCTTTAGTCCAAGTTCATGGGTTCAAGTCTGAAAATGTTTGAAAAGAAATTCTTTGAATAAATACTACATGTAATACTTTTGAATTTGAATGAATTTTTGAATGAACTATATTTGAATTTATGGCCATGTCACTGATATCGTTAACAAATTTTTACTAATTTAATTCATCCATTTTTTCAGTTATTTCTTTTTCACTTCTTCCCTTCTTGTTATGCTTCTAGAAGAACTTTATTCATGGCTGCGCAATCGTAATAAAAGGCAAATTCATTTTGTTCTTTCAATCGTACATCATACACCGATTTTTTGACCGGATTAGATTTGAGAGATAGTGAAAGATGTGTTGAAGGAAATTTATCTGAGCAAGTTCCAAAACTATAATCCTGGATTAAATAGATGACTTTTATCATATTACAAAAAATAACATAAACTATAGTTACATTTGTTTTTGTTTTAGTATTCATTCTCATAATTCAACGAAATTCCGGAAGATGATAATAATATTATTTCTATTAGTAACTCATCGTTTATGTCGTGGTTACACAGAATCAAGTCGACGACGTTGGGTTCTGGAAAGAAGTATTAGTCGTAGCAGCAGAAGTAAATTATTCCTAATTTTAGAACTTCCATTTCATCTAAAGCTATTCCAAAGAGGAGTAGTAAACATGATAATATAATATTTTGTAAATCATTTTACTCGAAATTTTCGAAACTTTTGGATTTCCGAAAAAATGATTTCATTGTTTTACATTTGCAATGTTGAAATCTCAATCTGCCCATATGTTACGATATTTAGTGAAGTGACGGTTAATATCGTTCGAGAAGAGAGAAAAATGTTGTTGAGTCAAATCCAGTTGTCAATGAACATAAAATTTCATGCACTAGTGTTTGTAAAATACTAATTACTATTACGGTATATTCAGTAATATCCTTTTTTTTTAAGCTAATTCAATGAAATGTTACGAAATTTTAACGAGCATTGGTGGTTCCAGCGATATTCCAGATGTTGCATATTTGCTGTAAGTTCTTATTTCCCATTTTTATAAATTGATTTACGATTTATATTTTTATTCGTTGTGTGATATCAATTGTCGAAATTTAAACTAAAATATTGTCGAGGAAAGGAATTTCGATCTTTCTTTATATTTTTCTTTGTATATTACGAAAAATGTACCAAAGTTCAAGATTTATGAAAATACGTTGCGTGATAGAAAACTAACTTTATAGCTTAATTTTTACTACTGATAAAAATATTAAAAAAGACTAGGTATTAGTATTAGAATAATCTTTCTTATTTATAGATTTTTTAATTCTGTTTAAGTATTTAATTTATTACAGTAAACAATTCAGCATTTTGCGCTTCATTTCCTGTTCGTTATCTTTAATTTTGCTTGGCATTGGATTAATTTTATGTTATGGTAAAAGAACAAATCATTTACGACTTACACGTTTCTTAATATCAGTTACTCTATTGGGAATATTTTTGGCTCATCATTATAAATCTAAGTAAGTCTCACGTTTTTGGTTTTCCACAGTTTATTTCATGAGTTTTAGGATAGGTAATTTGTTTTTTATCTGAAATAAATGGATGATTCTGGTGATGTGACTATTGATAGATTTTTCATTTATTTAAATGTGTATAAACTCAAAGGTAAAACTTGAGGGTTAAAATCAATGTCAATATATTTTTTTTTAGTTAGGCTTACAATTGTTACGTAAAAAATTTTCAGCTTCACATTATACAGGGCAATTTTTTTGATGGTCTTTCTGCTGAATATGTTTTTGTTGCTGTTACTTCAAGATCTCTCTCTAAGCTTAATTATTTGGGCAATGCTTATCATGCGAACATATAATCTACCACTTGCTGTTCTACAACTGTTTCTGGGATATGGTTTAGCTTGGATTGATGCAACACCATTCTTAGTTATCCATGCTGTCTTTTCTTCTTTTTTTTATTTGGTAAGTAATTTCATGGTTCTCAGAGTATTTTTATTTATATATATATATATATATATTGTTTGCTATCGTGTTATATCCGTTTATTGGTTCATTGGTAATAGTTAAAATTATGCTGATCAAATCTTAATGTTTTGGACGAAGTCAATGAAAAAAAAGTCAGTAAAACATTTTTTGATTTGTTAGTCGGTTAAGTTTAGTTAAAAAAGACCAATGCTGCCCTGAAATCAGTGATGGTTTGAAATCATAAAATTATAAAGTAAATCTTTGTCTTATAATAAAGAATTTTTGTTTCATCGAGGTTTGCTTAATCTATCTAGTCTTGATCTATTATTTGCATTAGTAATGAAGGCATCATTATTTTAAATTTAGCTTGGCCATGTAAAGCGGGAATAAAAAAAGTTGGTCTTTGTTGAGAAAGAAAACATCTAATGAAGTTTTTTTATCTTATAATAGTAGAATTTCTATGCGTTTCAAAACTTGGTATTGTATCTTAAACAAAGCATTTGCAACATCATTAAGAATCTTAGTTACAGGGTAATTCGAATAATCTTTCAACAGTCGACATTGCGGCTGGATTTGCTGGTGTAGAAACATATCAACCGATACGAATCGCTATGCAAATTATACTCAATACTTATTCAGGACCATTGTTGACGATATATGGCTGGTGGCAATATTTAATCAGGAAATCTATTACATCGAATTCATTGCTACAGAAGCGAAATGCACTACTTCGCTGGATATGTTTTGTGTTACAATTGAATACGTCATTTTGTTTGTTATCTTTATATATTCTACGTTATCATCTCTTCATTTGGTCTGTTTTTGCTCCAAAATTTCTCTACGAATTTTTTCATATTGTGGTATTAACAATAGTTAGCATTCTGATTTATAT
>JABVXU010000089.1:0-164227 GCA_013365365.1 Cruorifilaria tuberocauda
TAATATAATATGATATAAATACAAATACGATATAATACATGTACATATATAGAGAAGACAGTTAAAAATGGACGGTAGTACGCAACGCCCATCCTCTCCGCATGTTCTGGCATTCGGCCGCATGCTTTCGGTCAACCACCGACCTTCACTTAAACCACTACTACTACTAACTACTATTATGCTTGTCTCTTGCTACTATTTAGCTGATTCTTATCACAACTGACATCCGTGCTATTGTCATCCATATCAACTCAGCTAAATGATACACTCAATAATTTTCCTAGTTCTCAAAAATATCATAAAAAATTTTTGAGAGTTGTGATGGATTTATTTAAAATTTAATTAAAAGATGTACGGAATATTTTTCTTTGCATTTACTTATAAGCTAATATAATTCTGCTATAGAGCAATTCTACAATTCTACCAGTTAGTGACATATAATTATTATTTTCGATATTTTATTTAGAGAGAACTATAACTTCTGAATAGTATTATTTTTATTATTTATTTCTTTCTTTCGACAAAGCATCGTCCTTATTGATTTAACTAGAACGTAAGATCATCCATTAATTATTTTAATATTTGTGATTTTTCAGCAGTATTTTTAAAGTAACAAAAATCCAGTCTAGTTTATGCTAGCTACTTTTTTTCAGACTTAAATCATTTTGAACCACACAGCTTTATGATCAGAAAACTCTCATTCAGCCAATTACTCTGCCTATCTATAACTGTTTTAAATATGTTGTGCTAAAAATGCATTACGCAAGATTACATTTGATCCAAAGACAAATATTGATTATGATAATTATAAACACAAATGAGCGGTTTACCGTTTTTGTCCCATGCCTTCACCAGCTGTTTTCTCAGCAACATGCATCTTTATAATTAGGCTTATCATTGACCTCAATCCGGTAATAACTTAACAGCAACGTATTAGACATTCAAAGTCTTACATCATTTATATCATAAAGTTCTACTAGCCTAACATACTTCTTGGTTTTCCCAATTTTGGTCTTTCGTTTTTTAACAATGACAGCAAAATTTAAAAAACTTATTAAAAAATATTAATATTGCTTTTATTGAGAAACTACGGCATCATAAAACAATTTTGTTATCTCTTATCTCATTGCACTCGAGAATTTCGTCGTGATTCTTCACTGTTTTTGAACTTTTCTCAATAGCAAATTTCAGTTCTAAATGAAAATCTCGAAGATCACAAATTATCTCTCCTAGTGTTAATTTGATCACACCTAGAAAAGTGAAATTTTAATTTCTCGCCGTTAATTACCCAAATTTCATTTATCACTTTCACTCTGGATACGTGAAATCTAAATCAGTCGTTTCATTACGATGTTAAATTAAAGTGAAAGATTGACAAAAATTGATGTCGGAATATTACAAAACATATACCTTGAAAGAAAGTACCACTTGAACTACTTGAAATACTCGTTTAAGCGATTTATGAATCATGGAATATGTGTAATAATGAACCTGGCCATCATGTGCTTTTTCCAACAGATCTATGTGATAATTTGTGGGACGTGCAATTACGTTATCGCAGAAAATGGATGCACTGTAGAAGCTGCTGAATAGTTGGGATAACTTGCAAATTTATTTTAAATAACTCATCTATTTAACCTATAAAAACCAATTCTAATCCAAATTGATATATTTTCGCAGAATTTTCACAAAATAAAGTGCTGTGATGATTTGTAGTATTTATTGTTTGATTTATTCATTATTTTTCCTTTATTTTTCTTTTGATTTTTCATCATGAATCAGAGCGTCCGAGTCGGTAGACCCCAATATGTAAATACTCTTCATACTCCTCCTTCTTCGTCCGTTATTTTGTAACGAGTTTTGCTTGTTTTCTCTAAAATGATGTGTGATTTGTTTAAATGAAAGCCAGTGCAACTTATATCCACTTTCTATGCAGAATTGTTTTACCGAAATATGTTCCAGGTTTTCACTTCTCACTGCCGAAAATTTCCATATAAGGACTCGACTTCATTATAATATTTTGTCCCATCCTTTTTTGAGGGGGAAGAGAAGTGATAAAGGAGTAAAAAAAAATACATGGAAAGCGATGTTTTAATCTAACTAATTTTCGCTTCGGATCACATTAGTTTCAAGGTTGTGCCTTCAATGACCATTTATACATGTATTTATCACTCAAGTGCAAACGGAAAAATTATTTCGAAGGTGTTATGTATTTGTTATTCTCCTAGTCTCTACAAATTATAATTGAATCGATGAACTTCATTGTCTCAAAAGTAACATATATTTTTGACTTTCTACTCCTTGCTTACTCCATTAATTATTGTCACCTTAAATCTATTATTCAGAAAGTCGAAATAGAAGTGATAATTGATCTACTATAAAAATTTGTCAAATTAATACTGAAGTGAATTTTAAATGATTATTCATTGTCAAGTATAAATACGGAGAACTGATTTCTTTGCCTGTTTCTGTTAGGCGATAATCAAAAAAATGCCATCACATAAATAAAACACTGTTGGCTGTTAATAAAACACTGTTAATTTGTGCCACAATATTATTGTTATGATATTATTACACAATCAACCATTAAAGTTGCAATCAACTATCAACAGCAGTTGTTGATTGTTTCAGCATTAGCAGAAGTAGCAGTGCCATCATCTACTGGTAGTTGCCTGGCTCAAATCAACAGCGTAGAATTTAGCAATTCTACTGATTGCTCATTGGCTGTTATTCGATACACATCTTTCTCCTCCATTCTCGTTAATGCCAGCTATTTCTCTTCTGCTTCTTCCCATCCTCATAGTCCATTTGTGCAGATATATTAGCTTAAGCTTACGGTAGCATATCATCGTGCTTATTAGCTTAATCATTGCGCTTGACTCATAGCAGCACTGATAATGTTAAATATTTTCTCAGTAACCTGTGCTATTGCATGATATTTATTTTAAAAATAATTCTTTCTTAAATTCAATATTTATCTTTTTTACCTTTTTTCAAATGAATGAAAAAGTCGATGAATAGCGTGAAAAATCAAATTAAACATTCACAGCAAACTTCACTATTTTTTTCAAATCATAATGTATTTAGTAGATGAACTCTTAGTGTACGCTCAAGATGTATAATTCCTGGAGTTTTCGTAATGATATTATTATTGTATCTATAATCATTCAGGAAACTATATAAAACTGCGCTTATAGGTCATTATTCTCATGATTCGAATTTATAAACTTATTTTACTTTCTTTCTATTACAAAAGATAACTAGAAAATCCTCAAGAATGAGACAAAAAAAGGAAAAACAGAAGGAGATACTTTCTCAAAAGAACCTATACATCATTTTTTTACTTTCACTGATTGCTTGTTACTTGAGATTATAATGTTAGTTGCTATAACAATATAATGTAAAATTACCAATATAAAATTGGTAAAATGCTGTTAAAAGATAACAAATTATCCCGCGATTCGATCTAGGTACAAAAAAGAAAAAAAGATAAGCATGTATTAAAGGAATGACTTACTTGGATATAGTAGTCGGTTACAACTGTAAATGTAGAAAAAGCTGAAAAAAGCTTCACTGCATGAGGAAGGCTATTCGAATTTTGATCTCTTCCTTTCTTTCTCTATCTCCCCTCAGTGCACCCATTTCGGTATGAAAAAAAAACGAAAACTTGTTTTTAATCGGAAGTGGAAACAATTAGCTGAACAATGCTCACTTGCTTTCCCTTTTGCATCATCATCATCATTATCATCATCAGTAGTCTTTGACAGCTTTCACTTCTCTTTCCTTTCTCTTCCTTAAATTAATGAAATGCTAATAAGATGCTTACTATCTCTGAAATCATGAAACATTTCCATTGATTTATCACCAAATTGCTACTTTATTCAATCTGCAATATTTCTTATTAAAAAGTAGCAAATTATTTCTTAAGGCATTGCATAATCAATCAATTTGGCAGATGAATACTTTGAGTGTTATAAATAATTAATTCGAAGTAGACAATTGTTATTTTATAGATTTAATGGTATTAGTGATGATTTAGTATACATATGATTAAGATCATTTGTAATAGCTGTGAAGTACATTTGCATTGTACTGAAGTTTAAATGGAGTAAAGGAGGAGAGGGAAAAGTATAGCTTGATAGTTAGGTAGCTGCTGCGCTGTAGAGAAGTAGCAGGGTTGCGAACTCGTTTCCTGACAAATAGCATGTGATCGCTCATTAACAGCAAGCACGCAACAAAAATGTACACATGCGCATACAGTTGCTGTGTATTCAAAACAACAGTCAGTGCTATTGCTGAAGCTGTGCGCACCGGTACCTCTCCACTTACCGCCTCAATTAGTGAAATGCTGCGGGTACGATTAGAATTACAGTTATACTTGTAGTTGTAGCTATGAGTCGCTGTTAGCACGACAGCGAGCAAGATTGCTTTCGTGAATATGCTCACCGAAAGGCTGAAAGGGAAGAGGTGGAAGTTGAAGTTGAAATGATCAATCAATCACGAGTAGACGCTGCGAAGAGGAAAAAAGCCTCCCGCTTGTCTTGCCCTCCTCCATCGCCATTTCTGTCTTTCTGCTGTCGTCGCATCAAGCGCTACACGTCGTTAGCCTCCTTCTTTCTCATGTCACTACAAAAACTAAGGCACCACACACTCATTCAATTATCTTACCGTACTGTCTTACCTTTCCGCTTACAATTGGCTAAAAGTTGCTCCGATTGAGGAAGAGAATGGAAAAAACAATGGGTGCCACAGACTATTTTGTTTGATTTAAAAATCTTCACATAATTTATTTCTAAAATGAATTTTGAAATTTAATTTGGCGCACGCTTGTTTCATTTCGTTCACTCTCTCACAAACATTTCATCGTTCCACAAAATTATTCTTTTAGTCTAATTTCTATATTTCTATTTCATCTCTTTCATCTCATAGTTATTTTTTCAAACCGAAATTGTTCAGTTCATTTCTTTACTAGGATAACTAACATCTTCATTTCTTTACTAGGATAACTACAATGATTTCTCATCATTTCAAATCCTCATTTTACTTCTCATCCTCCACTCTTTATTTTATTGAAAAAACCATGCATGAAATGGAAACCTTCTAGAGCTGTAAAACTGAGAAAATCTTATTATTGCAACTAGTGAATAATGTTAGCTATGAAGACAGTTATTACACACTGTGCAATTACTGCTTTTCATGCTTCTCTCTAATGCTAATCCCACTAGCATTAAAAACTTAGCTAAGTGTTTCAAGCAAATAGCATGTTACTAAAACTGTTTGTTTTACATAAAACGAGTTAGAACTTCTGTTCTGGTATGTTATATTTTACCTATCTCCGTAGGTTGCATGTGATTCGAATGATACATTTAGTGAAGTATAATCATGAATACATGTTTGTTACTTTTGTTTTATATGCTACCATACGGGACTATAAAGAAAGAAGGATACACCGATGGAAATCTCGAGGAGTCGAAATTTAAATAATACAAATGAATTTAAATGTTTTAATTAATTCAATTACAAGCATCAAGTATATGTATTGATTTTTTTAGCTACTATTTGTTTATTATTATATTAATTGGATTCATACCGATACTGCCTACAATAAACTTAAACTTACCTGCAGCTCCTCAACATCATTAAAAAAAGTCACAAGTTTGCGTTAAATTTATACTGCTCTTATTAGACTAGATCTTATCCATTCCTCTCCCTCTCATCTCTTCTCCTACATCCAGATAATTCTTATTTGTAACAAACTAAGTAACCAATTAAACGATATCTGGGTCTTGTTACTTCTGTACGACGATGTATTTTAAAGCGTGGAAAATAAGTACACAAAAAATCGTGGCTTCTTCATCCATTAATTAAATGTTTTATAAGAATCTTTTATAAAACTTTCTGGAATTCTAAATTTTTAGAATTGATAACATCTTATGAGTTGGACTCTACATATTTCAACATTGAGTAATTTCTGTCTAATTCTCATTTCTCCATCTTTAAATATACTCTATAAAAGTAAATTATTTTGGACAAGATTTTGAATAGTATTCACCAGAAATTGTCAAAAATCGGCGATAAATTAATACTGTTGCCAGTAACTAAAAAAGTACTAACTAAAATTCTTAAACAGGGTTTTTAACAGTGCAAATTTAAAAATTTTCAAAAATAGTATCATTGATGAAAATAGAATTCTGAAAGTTGGCACTATTCTTACCTAAATACATACTAAGAACTTAATCACTGGTATGCAAAGATTTAACTGAGCATCTTAATTTTAAGCATAAAAAGATATTGTTCTTACGGAAGAATATGCAGATTAATAAGTTCATTACTCCTTTTAATACAACAGAAAATGGGATGGATGAATGAACAGATTGATGAACGATGATTATTTTATACTTTTATCCTATCGCACGTATACTCCATCAGCTTGATATAGTTGGACATGAGTTGTTGAAATTACGTCAAGCTTATATTAATATTGTAGTGTTACGCTTAAAGAGAGTAGCGTTCGGTATGCTCTACCGGAGTCTATATTCACATTGATCGCTTCCTGAGAGTAAGCTAGTGCTTCCAAATCATTTGGTTCTCACAGGTCCTATTCTCTTTCCTTTTTGCTACCTTTCCTTTTTTAATTCTGAACATTTCAATGAATAAATTAAACTGGAAATTTTCTTTAAAAAAGTATGGCCAAAATATTGCAAAAAACGGAAGATGGCAGTTATAATTTTTAATGATGCATGAGTAAAGGATGGGGTCAGTAGCTTTTTGGGAGAAGCTCCTTTCCATATGGCAGCAACATACTTTCTTCACTTAGAAATAGAGAAGATAAAGAAATAGTAGGAAGGTTAAGAAAGTCTGTCAAAATGGTGTTATGCTTTCATGTGTACTGTCAAAAGATAGGATAAGAACAAGCAGCAATCGAGACCTCATTCGGGTACTGATGCCATCGAAGATTAGCCAAATGAGAAGGGTATAACATACTGGCTAGGGATATGAAGTGACATTATTCATGGTAGAGGTCATTGCATTCCTTCCTCTTTCTCCCCACAAGCATTTCAACCTCGGTAATTTGTGACGCTATTACTTCTCTTCAGTGCATCGCCATTTATTCAAGTCAACATTGTGAGGGTCGACCTGTCATTTAATTAACCGTTTCCTTATCATTTTCTTTCCCTTATAAATGCATGAAGTGGCGAGAAGCATAATAGTGAAGTGCACACCGTATTTAATTGCTCAATTCATCCATTCTTTATTTGCTATTTCACTGCAGAAACTATATACAGCTATATACAGAAACTATAAATCATTATTGTATCCAACTGTTAATACTGTTTAAATTTTTGAGTCGGAAATCTTGTCTCCCTGTACTTGTAGTTTTGATTTTAGCAATAGTCAATTGTTGCATAGCATTCATCATGATTAGTTGAAGAGAAGATTGGAACAAATTTCTTTTCAGGTAGGCGAAAGTAAATCATAACGATTTTCATCGAGTCGAAATTATATTTTTCTTATTGCTGCTATAAATTTTTTGCAGCTTATCTAAAGTCAATTTGTTCTTTATATTTTCATTGTTTCTATTAAAACTTGCTGAAGGAAACTCATCAAAATGCCATATCGTTCGGAATTGAAAAGACCTGATTTGAAAGGTTTATTTTTTATACAAATTTTTTTTTAATTTTAATATTCAAAATAAATTTCACTTACAGATTAGTAAGTGATTGGCATCTTTTTCAGCTACACTTTAAATAATCAGAATATATCACCTGTAAAGAGCAAATCACTCATGTAAAGACGCAAAAATGTTTTTCTAAACATCTGTTTCCTAGCTCTTACAAAAGTAGTGTTGTCGTTGATTTTTCTGGAAACTAAATTTGTGGAAGGTAATTTAAAGTATTGTCAGATTCAACATAGGAAGAATTCGGGTACAAGTTTGATAGCACATTGGGTTTAATCGTGTAACAAGTTTCGGATAAGATGAACTTTTGCATATACAGAGAGCCTTGAAGTGAGAGACGAAGTGTAGTAGTGCTAATGTGGTTCTGAATAATATAATTTAAAGATGGCGCTGTTCGATATTGAACATACGTGATGCTTAAAATACTCATGAAGACATAAAAGCAGCAATTTATCTTTCTCAATATATTTATTCAGAATTATTAGTTACTGTTAATGGTTTATGGAATTTTAAAAGCATCAATGTAATATATGAAGCCTTTTTCTTTCAAATTTTTTTTAATTCATACTTCCGTGTTTTGTTTGTTTCATTCGCAAACTTAAACTTTCATCTCATTTTCGATTCAACAAATTAAATAACATGAAGAAAAGTCAATGGCAGTAAGACATAAGATTTTGTAATAACATGCGACATCTATTCATAAAAGAAATGGTGGGATTCTCACTGCTTTGATACTAATATGACAATAATTTGATATATAACGATCTAAATTCCTTCAGTACAAATTTGGTTAGTCCAAGTATTTGATATTTTCACTTAGCTCTGGTGCTTCAGTTAAATTTAGCAAAAAATTGTCAATTTTCAGGTACATTTCCATGTTCAGTTTGTGGCAAAGTGTTTTGTCACTCGTCATCACTAAGTCGACATCGTATGCAAGCTCATTTCAAAAGCTACACTTGTACACAATGCAATCAGGAAATTTCTAGTGAGTTTCACGAATTTAGTATATTTTAAAGTTTTCATTTAACAACAATCATGTCTTCGCAATCTAAAATTTCAAAACTTTGTGCATTTTTTCGGAATAACTTTGGCTGTGTTTTGCTGAGTTAATTAATAAAAAAAAGTTACATATCGAGACTATTTTTACTTCAATCTAAACAATCCTAAATCTTGGTTCACTTTTTACCTAGAACATTTCAAATTTCATTAATGAAACATGAATCAATTAAAATTTAAAACATAACTGCAAAGAAAGAATTTAAAGAAACCTGATAGTCAGCTTTTAAGATTCGTATCAATCTTTTAAACTTCAAATCATTCTTCCCTCTATAATATATTTTTTGTATATTTATAATTTTTGAAATAAATGGCTGAGTGCTGGTTAAGCATATTTGATGAAAATTAGTTGCTTACGGTGTACCGCCCCGTATGCTACATTTTACTGCCTAAGTTTGAGCAGTACGAATGCAGCTTTCTCAAAACGCTCAGAAACGTCAGTCATTGCACAGCAATATCCTTCGAAATATTTTAGCCTGAAAAAAAAAAGAAAATAAATTATTTCAAAGGCAGTAACATCTAATGGAAATATGACTCAAAGTATACTATACTTAAAATGCTTAATAAAAAAGTTGAGTTCTACCGCTTTACAGCGATTGCAAAGTTTCACTTTTCTTAAATAAACATTCTGAAAAAATTTATATCGCATCTATTTATTTATAAATCCATTTATATTAATATTTAGTTTTGCGCCAAGTTATTATTTAATTTCTCAATGCACTCTCAATATTAATCTTGACTAGTTCAAAATTAAGAAATTGCTCATTTGTCCTACACTACCTCTATTTTACTAAATGACTTACCAAATGAATGAATGCTATTTGGAATGTTCGTAAAATTTCAAATCAGATTCATTTAGTAAGCAATTTACGATTATTCTCAGCGAATTTTGAAAAATCGCAACTACGTTTAATCTAAATTATATGATAGCCAACATGTAAATTAAATTTTAAATTAGGCAAAAAATTAATTTTGCTCGAAGGACACTGATTGCAATACAAACGTTTAATCATTAAATTTAGAGGATTTAGAGAATAATGAGTTAGGAAGAAGAACCGCCATGGTGTACTCGATTACACAATGCTCTTTACAGTATGGTACGAGGTCAAAAAGTTGTAAAAATGAATTGTAGATGATCGGTGAAGTACATAAAGCTATATGACACGCTTTTTGCTTAATTGGATTTACATTCTCTTTTCTCCTTCTTGCATTCATTGTTGATTATTCATTATTTCGAAGACTATGGGCAGTCTGTTAAATTACATGGAAGAATGGAATGATGAGACAACAAGTGAATGTTCATTTTCGAAGAGAGATCGAGATTCCACTTGGTCGCTCTAAACATCTCTTATAAATTTTTTAGGAAATGAATCACAAGTCAAATAATTGGCCACAAAGAAATCCAAACCCAAAAACTTTCAGTTATAATACCTCAAATTTTACTCTTTCACTTGCATTCGGTTAATTTATCTATGTTCAATCCTCTCATTTTCTATGTTCACTTTTTCTACGTGTATTTTAAACGAAACAGTATATCTATATTCATATAAGTTTTTATATTCTTAATAATTGATATTGCGGAATTTTTTGGATCTTAAAGAGCGAAATTAAACAGAAAAAGAACATGCATCCTTTTTGAATCCTTTCGTAAAAAGAAATATATACAAGATGTTTTAATGTAATAAACGATGACAGGCTGCTCTGGGAATGAAACACTTCGGTCGCATATGTTCCGAATACATTCTATTTCTCGAATGTTTATGTGTCGGTGCTGTAATTGGGCATATCCTGACAAGACAAGCTTACATATACATATGCAAAGTATGTTGCGAAATGGTACTCCTGGTGACGTTTCTGTCCTTGCCAGAAGTTCTAGCGATGGTCCTGGAATGGCTGGAGGTTTGGTATTCCTTTTTGAGCATGGAGAAAACTTTTTAATTATTTCTAGCAAGCATGATTCAATCTTAAGAAAAATATTATTTTATCATTTGGAACTATTTATTATAATTATCATTTATTTGAAGTGATAAATGCACTGGGACTTACAATTTAAATTGATTTTCTGACAGAATGGTTCAATCATTGACTCATAAATCAATTATTGTTAAACAGAATGGCACTTTTGGCTCCAAATTATGTTACCTGTAGTTTTTTGCAGTCGTGGGAGAAATGTCACCAAGAGAGATTGAAGGAAGCCCATCAGTAAGCCCTTCAGAAGCCTGTGGAAATGAATCACCTCCAGGGGAGCAAACACACGTTAAAAGCTCACTATTTGGTAATAATAATGGCTTGTTGGACGGATCCATATTTCCAACAACTCTCAATAATACCGATAGTTTATTTCGATTTGCAGCCAAGGTTAGATAGATAGGATTGACGAATTCGTTTTTTAAATTCAACGAATATTATTAACTCACTTCAAATTTCAAACATCATAAGGACTGAAGCGGGTTTTCATACACTGCAGTGTATTTCTTGATGATGATCCGATTGTACGCCCAATGAACCTCCTGAAAGAGGTTCTAGGTGTCAGTTGTCAACCAGTTCTATTTAACGCTGGTCAGTCTGTCGAAATACTGGATATTTAAAAGTATACTTATCTGTTGTTATTGATATTAAACCAGTACCTTTTCCAAGTGATAATGAATTCCCTGTATAATGAATTTGTACTCACTGCCTTCAGTAGAGTATACAATAACACTGAGTAATTTTTGCAGCCAGATAATCTAATGACACAAATGAGCACGAATACCAGTGGTCAGAATAGTTGGTTGACAGCATGGTTGGCAAATAATGCCTTTACTGTGTCACCTTTCAATTCTACCAATTTGTTGGCAGGTATTTTTTTCAAAAACATTTCTGAAATAAAGTACAAAGTGCACTTTGCGACAGTTATTGTGGATAATGTTAAACGTTGTCTTAGTGATTAATTGCAGATTTGAATTCCGGTTCAAGAAAAGTTAAAATATAATTTGGAATTATTGAATATGTTTCAAGTTGTGACTTTTTCTTAAGATATATTTTGAAGTGATTGTTATTGGAATTTTAGTTTAACCAGAATTTTTAGCTTACTGTCTGATTTAACAATTTTGGAATTGTAGTAGCAAGCAATACAGAAGGTGTAAATTTGCAAAAAGAGGGAGCGACAACAACAAATACATCTCTAAAAGTTGAATCGAAGGAGTATGAGCAAATTTCAAATGGCATTGATATCAATGTTGCAAAAAACAGCTCCCTTGTATCACCAAGTAAAACACCAAATTCCACTTCTTCACAGGTAGAATTTTGCTTCTTATTGGTCTATATTCGATTTGATGGTAGTTCTAATGAAAATGATGATAACCATCTGATAGAGTTTTTTGTAAGGATTATTGTAACACATTAAATATATTTAGCACGATATAAATATCCTAATTATCATCTCCTGCGACAATGAAATTTTCTACAATTACGTAACGATGATCAAATCATTTTAAATTAGACATCGTGAATCAACGTAATTACAATTAGTGGTCAAAAGATTTCAGATTTAATGCGAAACAAATCTCCGAATAATGAGAAAAAATTCATCAAAAAGTGGATAGATAAGAAAAATCAAATGAGAACCAAAAATTGATGGACAAAGTGAGAAAATCAAAGCGATATTAGTAAAGAGGGGATAGTTAATGGAAACGAATATCAGAAATGAATATTAGATAAAGAGTGAAGCGGGTATTAGGAATGAAAGAATAGATGACTTAAATCAGCGATTCTAACTATCTTATTCTTGTCATCGTATGATTGAATTTCTAATTGTAACATTGTTGACATTAGAGTGAATAGCACTATATTTGCATGTTTGAAAAGTATATTTCTCACAAGGATATGATGAACTGAAATAACGTGGCCAAAACAAAGGTTCTGTCCAATTCAAATACTAAAAAGAGGAAGCAAGAAGATGACCATCCCCATGGATCACTTCCTTGCTTCCTCTTTTTAATATGGTTCACCTCCTTGTTCTACTTTCACTTCTTTTTTTCTAATTTTTATTCTCTTCTCTTCGGTTGGATGTTTTATTTTTTGTAATTTTTCATCCCAATTCTATTATTTGGGCACCAATTCCTTATATCAAATTTCTTAATATTGTAATTTACGCTTTATAATTCTAATTTTGTTGATCTTTGGTGTTCCTCAGAGATGTTTGTTTGATAATTATGTATTTCAAAAAGGAGACGTCAAAAATGTCAAGTACAGAAATCTTAACAAATCAGTAAGTAAAATTACGAAACTAATATCATATTTGATGACTTAAATCATCTATTAGTTTAGAGAACTTAACTAAGTTCAAGAAGATTAGCTTATGAATATCTTTTTTGTCTGTGCTTATTTTTGTTTGGAAAAATTGCAGGAATGTAAGCGATCGATAAATGGAAGTTCACTGGATAATTTACTCGAAAAGAAAGGCCTAAGTGTTACTCGAAATCATAGAAATAAACGAAAAGCCAGCAATCCTCAGCAACTACGGGCATTAACAGCTTTTGTCGGTGCAGAAGACGAAGATGATGAAGTGAAATTTTCGCGTACTTTTTTTGCTTTTCAAGCTTTTACGGCAAAAATCGTATTTTTGAAAAGGGGCGAAACTAAGTTTCATAAAGTTCCGAACAACTCGACAAAGAACAACCTTTTAATTTTCCCCATTTTTTTAGTTCTTTATTTTTGAAAGTGAAAAATTAAAAATTTAATAGTACTAAATTCCCGTAGTCCAATCCAAATTTTTAGACTTGGCTGGTGCAAATATTTTGGAATTTTTTGTTGGAAAACCAGTTCATATTACCAAAATTATTCATTTTTATTAAATTTGGACAGTTCGATTCTGGTCCAAAAAATTATGGACTTTGATCATAAAGCCGTGATATATTTATTTGTCCGTCAATGAGATATTTATAGGGATTTGCCCCACTACCTCGAAAGCAGAATATCGTAGATACAAATACCAAAATAGACGAATGTGTCAAATCACTTAACGGTAGTCTTCCAACGGCAACAGCAATAGCAACAGCAGTGAGCAGAACAACTCCAAATGGCGTTACACTCGTTGACGCTTCTACTAGTCCTATTAAGAGCTGTGACTGCACGGTAACTTTTACAAATTTTATTCATTTTGAATTCTCTTTACCTATAAATCCCTCTCAATACAAACCAATGACGCTATCTGAAAACAAGAACAGTTTTTATTATGAAAATCATTCTTTCGTTGAAACATCCTCAGTTTATTGTATATATAGAGATTTTCATAAGTATGATGGATGTGAATTTATGAAAAAATCACCTAAGATTTTAGCACTAATGAATATTGTCATCAGATTATTATGAACTCTCTTTAATATTTTAATAGTTTTTTTATTAAAAGCAAAAATATTATATGTATGTATATATGTTATTGTTTATCTATTCCAAAGATGGAAATGAATTGAAGAATAAACAGTGGGCTGCTCAGACGTATACTGTTAACTTTCTTCGTAATGTGTAAGTAATGGATGAACACTTTTAACACTGAATAGAAAATTAGCTAAGAATTCAGTGGTTAAACATGATCAGCTCATTGTCTGAATACACAATGTCTGGCAATGGAAGTATTTCTAAATTAGACGTATCATATCACGGAAATACGATGAAAATTTTTGCTGAGTTTCTTTCTAGTAGGAAAAATATCAAATTTAAAAATTGAACGCCGTTATGCTTATCTCCTAAATTTTTATTTAACGAAGGAAGTATTTGTTTTGCTTGAAGGTGCTAAAATCCAAATATGGTGTAACAGAAACGAGAAATCGGCCCCCTGAAACGAAAATTTT
Source organism: Cruorifilaria tuberocauda (assembly GCA_013365365.1). Classification (NCBI taxonomy): domain Eukaryota; kingdom Metazoa; phylum Nematoda; class Chromadorea; order Rhabditida; family Onchocercidae; genus Cruorifilaria; species Cruorifilaria tuberocauda. The sequence continues at coordinate 14,566 of JABVXU010000089.1, forward strand.
GAATCGTGAAACGGAAACTAACCACCTGGATATTCAATTAACGGGACTGGACATAACATTACGACAATTTCAACATGAAAAAGAAGAGCTCAAACATCAAATTGAAATATTTGAGGAGATTTTAATTGGTTATCAGGTAATGAAATTGAAATAATGAATGCAGAGCTGGTCTGAAAGTTCATCGATTTTGTCTAGTTGTTGTGGAGATGAGCATAATGGCGTCAATTTAAAAATAATAGATTCATGACCAGATTTGTTTACTTTATTCATTAAATTCAAAATTGGGAATGCAAATCTCTCTCAAACTTTAAGTGGGCAAAGCAGTTCACCTACTGTAAAATTAATGTTTCAGCAAAGTGCACTAGCAGCTTTGGCATTATTACAAAGTGGAGGTCCAGATGCAATTCCAGCGATTAAAAAATTGATGGAAAATTTGCTACAATGAATAATGGAGGAAGCTGGAAGTGTCACTGATCAGTCACTGACAATATATGTAAATTTTTTTTCTGAAAGTATTATTGATCCGATAACGTGACCTCATCAAAGCAAAGCAAAGTGGGGAGGGATGAATAGCAGGTTTGCCTGTTGATTATCTCTAAAAAAACAAGTTGAATGATGACAGCGAAGTTAAACTGCGATGGCTTTGCTCTGCTTATCTTCTATATGATTTAGCAGCACTGCTGATTCGTTTCCATCGTGCTTATTCACAGATTATTTATTATATGAATATGAAAAGTTCCCTGATCTTTGGCTCGCATTGAATTTTGGTACAGTCAATGATTACAATATACAGTATGCCTTAGAAAATTTTGGTAATTTCTTTATCTTCATTATTTAAAATTAGGTTTCATCGGGAAGGTTAAAATTATTGATCCTTAACCGCTCTACCACATTTATTTTTAACTCTTCCCTCCGTTATCCACATTCTTAACAACATAGATGAAGAAATTGGCACACATAAACCGGCTGAGAAGTTCCGCGTGATTTTTGTCGTCAATTTAAACTTTTGCAGTTGAAAATATGTTGAAATTGCATTGTGTTCATTTTTCCTTCCTTCCGTATCATGATAAGCGAAAATTCTTGTTCAAAGACCGCTAAGATGAAGTCGTGCGGAGCAGTGCAATAGAAACTGTCTTGAATAATTGTACTCAGTGGTATGATGAGGACACGATGAGAATTATAATTGTCGTGTATATTACAAACTATGTGTGTTTTAGGGAACACAGAAATTTGTTCAATACGATATTTGTCCTTGTGATTTGAACGTAAACTCTGCCTTCATTTGTCCTGAGTTTGAAATTTGATATCGTTTTCATTTTGATATGTTTACATCCGTGCTAATAAGAAATGTTCAGGTTCATAAGTTATATTGCATTTTTAAGAATATTTTCTGGTACATTTTGCAAACTTATTTTCTTTTGTATAACTTACTTTAAAACCATTAACTTTTTCCGCAGCAAGTATGTCTTTTCGAAACAAGACAACTTCCATTCCATGTTATATCAAATGATAATAATGTGTTTCCACATCGGCGAGCAATGTTACTGAAAAATACATGAAAACCAATTTTAACAGTGAGCCTAAGTACAATAACAGCCAACATCCACAACTATTTTATTAGAATTTGTCTATATGCCTTCATAAACACAAACATTGTTGTGAGTTACGCAGTCAAAAACAAAATAGCATATTCTTCAGGTACGAAACGAACACTTCTTTATTCAGGATGTATTGTTCACTGATATACATACATAAATTAAGCTTTTGACTCACATGGGATAAAATTGTACAATAACTGTAACACAATATTTTCCGATGCGTATCTCCTTCTGTCGCTGCATCTACATTTTTCAATTCCTCATCATCCATTTTTTTGATATTTCTATTGAAATGGTTAAGGTATATTAATTTACAAGAACGGATATGTGAGTGGAGGAATTCCTTCGTTATGACTTGCTAAAGTAAACAGTCATAGTTAGAAACTTCATCAGACCAGAATAAATGGTATTATCATCTAAAAGCCAGAATTGTTATCGACGCGATACAGCTATAACAAAGTACTGCAAGAATCGTTAGCAACAAAAAATGGAGATGGAAAGACGATGGAATGAAGACGCCCAATACAATCTTTTAAAACTGTGCAACATTTATCTTCTATAATTGAGTATTACTACCAATCCTGGAGAAAATGACTTTGATGAACATAACATACTGCCAATACGTCGTGCATTATATGGAAGTATTCAACAAGAGGAAAAAAAAGTTCGATAAATCCCTAAGATGATTCACTTATGTAGCGAGGACGTAAGTCTCAATCCAAGAGGTGTCACGAATTTAACGATGGACAAAGCAAATTTTTGATGTGTATCAGAAATCCATAAGCTTTGGATGTTGATTTTAGAGTCAGATGAAGCATACATTAATTACCAGTTGTTTCATAATTGGTGGAATGATTTTTTAATTGTTTCTCTTTCATATCTAATACCAAGAGATTCACTCTTATTTCCATATGATATCTTCAGTTAAAGCTTCAAGAGAAATTTCAAATCAAGCGATTTGCATTTTCAGAATCCTTTCTCCACAACTGCGAAAAAAATCAGATGAATCGAAACGCTGATTTACTGATATCTGAATACAGTGGGTCTTCATATATTTAATGAAAAGCTGTTTCCATCGTTTATAACAGTATCACTTCACATCAATTACTCACGTTTTGAAATTTTATATTTGCTTTAATTTTTACTAAATTTATGATAATATTACAATTTTTTTATAATTATCCTTCCACTTCATGAATTGTATGTGATAACTCGGTATATAATAAAGTAGAATACTTACTTCTCCAAAAGTGTAATAATTTGGAGTTAAATAATTTGAAATTCCACCATTATAAGTTATTACAAAATTTGAAGATTACACTATCGACCATGCCACAATATAGTCAAGATATTAAAAGTTGCCCTTGCGGAACAGTACCAACCCGCACGATATTTATCTCTAACGTTTTAAACATTTTATCTACAATTACTGATGATACTTGTTATTCCGACATAATTTACAAATCTCTTACATGTTTGGAAATAACAGAAATCATGTGGACATTCCTTGGTCAAAAACAATAATTGGAGTAATTGTTTTAGAAAACAGTGCATGTTCATACCTGATTCCATTACTCCTGAATCTCAGTTCGAATTTTCAAAATCTGTAGAAGTGTTTATTTTCATAATACAAATCTAGCCGATCGTTTTCATACTTCTGGAATTCTCTGAATGCAATCTCAAAATAGAGAAAAGTAGTGTAACATGTGTTTACTTATATTTTGCTAATATAAGCTCGTAAAATTTCTCGTGGAATTAAGTATTAAAAAATTTAGAGCAAAGTCAACACATGATACTTCAACTTGCAGCAAACTCAAAAACTCATTAAAAAAATGGAACAATGGTCTCATTCCCTGCAAAATTGCTGATTGAGTGATATTACCAAGATGATAGTTTAAGATCCACACATTCTAAATTTCGTAAAAATTAAAAGTCCCAGAAAACAAGCAAAATTTATAGGAAACACTTGCTGCTTTTTAGGCATTAGACAGTAAAAAAACTGCAAAAAAATTTGATAAAGCAGTTTATAAAAATCATTCGCTTTCATAATATACCAATAATCTCAAACAAAATTTTTAACCACTAACATTTAAGATGGTAAAACACCTCAGTTACAGCTCTTCCTTTTTTATTACATTTGTCGGAATGCACGCTGATTATTTCGTCTGGTAGATGTATACGTGCCGCTTGTAGTTCGATGGTCATGTTCTTGCTTTAATCTGTAGATCCTCTTTTAGAGCAGATAGATTGAATCAGCTGAATCTTCACTTGAATAGCAATAAAGACGATCGTCACTACGATAATGACTAGACCGATGAAGATCAGCTTTCCAGTGAATAGCAAGTTCTGATAATTTTTCTTGTATCACTTCACTTGCTTTACCAAATTCATCTTCTAATTTTTCGCCAACTCTTCTGCTTGCTGACTTATTCGGTCAAAAATTTCTTTCTTTAATTGATTAGGTGGTGGGTTGATTGTATCTTTGTTTTTGAGTCAAGATTTCTAATTCGGCATTAATTCGTTCAAGCTTAAATTTGCTAATTATTTCTCTATCGAATTCGGTGATTTTTGGCTTTATTCCCTCAGGTTTACAGGCGCAATTAATAGCTTTCCTTCGTCTCTCTTTGCGACAATATCGTTTCTTTGTAACTTAACCTCGCAGCTAACATAGGGTTGTTGATCGATATCCATTCAATCAGCAGCAAGAGACTGTTCCGATTTTGGCAACTTCGCTGGTGTTTTAATTTTAATCGACCATTCAATTTCGTCGGAAGCCATCGACGACATACTGGAACTTTATATTTTCCGGATCATTTTGCTTCGTTTGAATTTGTTTCCATCATAAGCAATCGTCCTCTGTGAGTTAGATTTGACTTTGTCACCCGTATCGCGGGATTTCGGTTCTGTGCTCCCGTTGAATTTCAGATTCCCATATTAATGACAACGTCACCATTCATGATATATGGATCCGATAACCCACAGTTTGTTACGACTGTTTTGTTTTTTCCTTTAAAGACAAATGATGTTTGCAGTTCGTACATGATCGTATGATTGCCATATATTTGCGCTTCAAAGATTCCAATTTCCGATAAAGCATTTCGAGATAGCTTCCCTTTCGTCCCATAGCACGATGCTTCTGGTGGTTATGCATTTCCCACTGTGAGTAGCACAAAACTCATCAAGGGCAGATGTCGTGGAAATAACTATTTTGTCAAAAATTACGGATAACGCTAGTCTGAGGAAAGCTTTAGTGCACACAGTTCATTGTATTGCAGAGATTCGCACGTATATATACGTGTATATACCGCGACTCAATTGATGTGAAGTTTTATTTTCCACAGTTCCATATTTCAGGGACATTGAATGGAACCCATGATATCCATTTACAAGTTTTCCTATTGCTTTAACCATTATTATGGACATTACCGTTACTAATAGTAAGCTTTTCATAAGAGGCTTACTTGGGAGTTCTGATCGCGTTCGACGTTTCGTCATACTCCTTGTTCACGAGCAATAACTTCGTCTTGTTTGATTTCTTGTACGGGTTTCTCAACCATTAGCGATTCATTTCTGGGATTAATGTCGACTTCAACTTCTAAAGGATACAAAACATTTATTGGTCTACTGAGAAGTTTCCCGTGTGGCATTTCGATGACGGCACTTCTTACCTCTTTATTCTCTTTCTTTATCTCCTTCATCATTTATCATTTATCTCCTCGCTAATTTCACATACCACGAGGAACTTCTAGTTCATTAACTAACACTGTTTCTCTCTCACGTGGTATCTTGATTTCTACCCTCTTTGGAAAAGAATGTTCTCATTAGGTTCTCTCTCTGTTAGCTAAATATTCATCTCTCCAGACCTCCCAGAATGCATCCAAGGCTTTGAGAGTATTTGACCATAATTTGACAATTTTTACCCTGTTACTTAATTTATGAGGAATGAATTCCTCCTGGTCCTTGCTGGTGAGAATTGAAATAGCTAAAAAGACATCAAGGGAAATGAAATCGATCGGTCGTATGATAACATAGTCATTGAAGTTTACATAGGTTAATAGTCTTGTATTAAGTATTCCTTTGATTTCTATTGACAGCGTTAACAATTCCCTTTCCCACAATAACTCCATACAATTTCAGGAAGATAGTATCAGCGAAAATTTATATAGTTTTGTTGTTTGAAATTCGATATTAAGATGGCGTTCTGATAGCAAAGTAGAAATGACCGATTCCGTTATTAGGTGATTTTCAGCTTTCAGATTAAAAGAAAATCATGAAAATACCTTGTCTGGTTCGTTGAGAACAGTGGATATGCCGGAAGAAGACACAAAAATAACCAGTAATATCGTTCAATATGCTACATTTTCTGAAAAATAGTGAAAGTTTTGGTTTGGATAAATTATTTTGTTTCAGTCTGACGACTGTGCCACACTATGAAAGTTCCCTCTTTCGCTGGGTTGAAATAGTTTTTGATTGAGTTGGGAAAGTTGGAGAGTTGAAAACAAGTGACAGAACTGGTAAGAATGCATTTTCTTATTCGATAGCGATAATTGTGAAGTAAGCTGCTATACATTTCAAATGAGTGACGCTCAGTGGACAATTGATATAGTAGATAAATTAGTGAACTTTCGATATATGAAGAAAGTTATAAAGAGAAGTTATTGTAGCAGATAAATCAACTGTCATTTATTTTGCTAAAGATGATGCAAATATAGAAAAGGAAATTATACGATATTTAGTCTTATAGTGAATAACAATACAGAGAAAGAATTATCGGATGGAAAGAAATAATTATTACAAAATTTTCGGAAAAGGCAAAATCGTAGTTAATCAGATAAATGGAATGATTGAATAAACGAGTTATAATTTACATTCGCACAACTATGAATCATTTAATTCACTCAAAATACTTTTCATAATCTTAACATTTTACATTATAGAAACATTTCGGATTTCCGAACAATGCCGAATTTCTTTACACTTTCATGCATATTATTATTAGTAGTAAAAATTAAAATAATTTGGAAAAATTCATTATGGAGATCAAGAAATAAACAAGGATTCTACTATTCCAATTGAAATTCCTCAACAGCCTTCCAAACAATTTTTTCTCAAAATTTACAAAGAAACCTAGCAAAAAACAGATGAGCGCGTCCTTTAATCCAAATATAATGTTTGTATCCGTGCCCGGTTCTAATTCAGACAAAACTTGCTTCATACTCCTAAAAATTAAATAAATTTAGTACCAAGAATAATCTCAAAATAATACAGAAAATGTTTTCAAATAATACTAAGATTTTACTTCCAGCAATTTCAGCAACTGAATTTCAAGATTTCGGACAGAAAAGAATGACCTGAGATTGTTTTTTGCTTCACCAGACAACATTCCAATAAAGAAAACGCTGAACCAAAATTTCCTCCCTAAACAACAGTTGAAAAAACGAATAAAAAGCAGTTTTATTCATTTTGAAAATAATATAATTCTTATATAGTACCTTCAAAATAAAATAAGATATTCATCAAACGAAGTGATTACAAACACAATCCTCTTCATTACTATTATGAAGTCAAGTTTCTTTTCATTCCCGACAAATGTCAAATATCCAATCGTTTAAGCATAGAAAGCTTTTTTAATTTTGGACATAATGACCGTAATGAATAGAAAATATAATTTGTAAAGTGAATTTAGAATAAACGAATTTTACTGAAATTATGCAGAAAATTTGGAATGAAAAAAAATATTACAACTATGTTCGTATTTGAAGACCACTATTTGCAATCTTTAAATACGGTTCAAATTTGGCCCAAAACTACAACTATTAAAACATTACCGATCCACATTAATAAATCTGGCAATAACTGTGGGCAGATTAACGATGTTACGTGGCATGAACATTGCTAAGAATACGGTTAAAGAAGGGAAACACGAGGAATGAAGGGCTTATTATGATTATATAATGAATATGAGATAATAAGATAACCAATGTCTTCATTGCACCACTACAATTACTGTTTTCTACCAAGCTTAGTTGATTTTTCAATGTTCATCAAGATATTAATTGATTGTCTGCATTTTCCTTATATTTTTTAATTGAAATAGTTTTGAAAGTTTATTCATCTTTTGTGGATACCGCAACAAGCTTACTTTTTTTAGTCTAAAATATTTAGACTCTGCATGAAATAAAAGCAATATCAATATGGATTGCAGGAGAAGATTCACACGTTCAATGAGGATTTGGAAGGTCCAACTTTTCTCGACCGTATCGTAATGCTTAGCAATCATATGGTACTTACAATAACCTCTCAGACCTTCTGCTTCCATCTTTTCTTTTGCCAAATTACTAGCCACTACCTGACGTTTAAAGTGCTGGGGACGGCATTTTCACTGCGGTCCTATTGTGGTTGATGCATTCGAGACGGAGTTGACTGCTGAGGCTCAGCGAATGTCGGAGCTGAGCTAACGGGGTGCCGCAAGTTCTGTGACTATGGGTTGGATTTCTGAAAGGCGGGGAGGGAGAAAGATGATGCTTCTGTGTTTTACTTTTTGCTGAAGTGTCAGTTCTTGGCTTTCTTTCTACTCAGTTAACCGCAGACTATTTATTATTTACGAATCTTTCTCAACGGATATATGGAAATATAGCAGCAGTGATGTGCACAAGAGGTCAAAAGCTTCCACATATTATATTCCATTTCCAAGTTTTTAATGATGTTTTGCTGTGTTTATCACTTCTTCTGGTGAAGTCGTCGAGTAATCCTTCTGGAAAGGTCAGGAAAGAAAATAGAAAGGAGAAACCTACAACAAAAAGTTCTGCTAACAGTTATTTCTTTGATCATTCTAGAAAATGGGTTATTTCTCCTAAATTGTTAAAGATAAATCTCTTACATTATTGTTATAAACCAATCCAATGTTTTAGGTATAAATTCACTGTTTCCGAAACGTTGACGGTTGGTTAGGACTGGTTGGTTGTTAATTTTGTTACTTTTTGTTTCAAAGTGCTCACTTTCAGGGATTATTTGTTATTGCAGTGGCTCAAAACTTTTAAATTGAAAAGGAATTAAATAATCGGTGTTGAAATGTGGGATCCTCGAGTAGGACATTTGGATCTGGTTTTTCGAAGTGACTACACATCTGAAATTCATTATTGAGTTAACTGCAGTCCTTAAGGTAAAAACTGATACGAGGGTCTTATTGCATGTTGCAGTATGCAGTGCAAGCGCTGAAGCACTGAAAAGTTTCCGTTACATTCAGAATACGAACAGGTCATCCAGCAAAACTACCTATTTAAAAGACAAGATCTATATAAGTGAAATATAGAAGTTATTCTAATCATTCCATTTCCATTTTTTCGTTATTTATCTCATCACGTAATATTACTATAAAACAACGCAATATTATGATACAGAGGGTGTTATCCATTTTTGCCATTGGTAGGGTATGCGTTAATTCTGGGATAGATCACTTATAATCTTGTGCTCCTTTCTTATATCATCTCGTTTTTTCAGAAATTGTATAAGAACTATTGATCGCCGAACGAAAGCACATGGGGAATAATCTTAGAGGAGGTTAGTTTCCCTAAACAGTGCTTTGTCCCACATTGAACTTTTGATTTCATAAATTCTTGTAAAAAATTCTATTATAACTTGGGCACACACAAAAATAGTGGCTTTTTTCTTTGTAGAGAAATTCATGATTAAAACAAAAGACAGTTGCATTATTTAAATTAACATATAGCCTTTTTGCATCAATTTTTTTCACTTGGAGCAATTTGGAAGATGGGTAAAGCGCTTCGTGATATCATTGAAAGGCCATTCTTCGCACTACATTTTTATGCATGCGTCAGAATCTGTTCCAACGTGATCAATGCAGTTGCAGTTGTAAATTAATTGAAGACGGTTTTTCTTTTCTTAGAAACAACAGTGAGAATTTTTTGCAGGTTTTACAACTATCTTTAACTACGTGTTTCATCTTTTTCTCGCGGAATTTTAATTATTTTAAATCAAATTTTCAAGTTTTTTAAAATCGTTATTACATTTAATTATCAATCATACGGACCAAGAAAATTAAATTATAAGAGATTCTTTAAACATTCCTTTACTTCATTATTTGAAGGAAGTAGGATAATTTCAGCCTTTGTTATATTTTTATGGATTTGAAGGCAATGGGAAAATGTTGCTTGTCTTTGTTTTCTGTGAATTCAATGGACAGGTCTCATATAGGATTGACATTACTAATTGTTGAGTAATAGGAAGATGAGTTGCTGAAATTGTTATGTTTTGAGTAGCAAAGTAGATTAAAAGCAAGGATTCTCATTTGTTACTTTGTTTTGACAAGAATACCCTGTTTGAAATCATTACTAGCGGAGGTGACTTCATGTACAAAAAATATAAAGTTTTGTATCTGTTGTTTTTTCATGGTTTCTAAATTTCCGTGAGAAAAACTAAAGTATATCTTTTTTTAAATTCTTTTTATCAACTGTGATTCCTAAATAATCGTTTTTGACTTTCATCAATCATTTTATGGAGGCTTTTCAGTACATACAGCAGAAGCTGGGTCGTAATAACTTGTGAAAAACTTTTCATGCTTTCTGGCAGTTTACTATAAAGTTAGCTAGTTTTAGAACCAAGTTATGTTGTTTGCATAAATGATGGAGGTCCTTTTTACGATGCCCATTCAATTCATTTGTTTCTCATCATGGTTCCCGTATCTGTTTTAAACGTTTTCCCTTAATTTCAGGTCCTGTTTTTCTTATTAGTTTTATCGGTTCGTCGTCAAAAGATAAAGTATTAGCTTTCAAGTTGTTCCGGAACGAAGAATTTTTTCTGCTTAAAACTGGTGTGCTTGATAATGTGTGGTTGCTATTAACAGTAGAGTTCGGATGAATGCTAAATAAAGCAATATTCACGTTGTTGTCAATTTATGACAGAAAATGTTGGTGTAAGTATTTTTCGCTGCACAATTTCATTCCTTCTTGTCATTCTCAATTGCTTTGTAATCGTTATCAGAGAAAACTGGGTGAGTTGATGTAAAATTATCAGAGTAACAGAGGTGGTTGTGGGCGTTTCAGATGAAGTAACAAAATGAGGAGGGCGTTCGCCTAGTGGACTTCTTTTCTCATCTCGTTTTCTTCGCTCTTTTCATTGTGTGAGTGTAACTCGCCCTGATAAAAGCTTTTCGTGCTGCTCAAAATACACGAACTGATCTGGGAACTGGTTGTGGTGGTCTCTCTGCTGACGTCGTCTCGTTCAGTGCTTTTTTATGCCAACTTATGCTACTTTTACCATTGCCTATGTTTGTGTTTTTCGTTCTGTTTATGTTCTGCTTATCATCTGTTGCAGAACCACTTATTCTTGCATCTCTTTTACTGTGCTTTGAGAAGTTTCTTGTTTCACTTTGGCGGTGCATCTGCGTTATCATGTAGTCAATATGTTGCGTTATATCGACGATGACCTTTTTGAAAGCTCTGCAAAAGCTATTCTGATTACTCCTACAGTAGTATAAGTTTATCACATCATTGATTAAAAGTTGCTCAAAGTTGTCTCTTCGATCAGTCGAATGCTAAACTAAAGTTCATACCAAAAATCCTTCCAGATACGTTCCTCGTTTGTATTTGATTTTCTTTGAAACTGCTAATTTTAAACCAATGCTTAAAAAAGAAAAAACTGTTCAATGAATTTGTTCATTTCTGAAACTAACTAAACAAATTCCAATAACTCGGTATTGAATATATCATAGATTAGATACTTTTTCTTACCTTTTTTTCAGTCCTTCAAGTCTAATTTAAGACTCACATTAAAAGTAAATCATTAAAGAGGAATTTTGTGAGCTGTGTCGATTTTAGTTTGGCTTGATATTGTTGGCATAATTAGTACATATCTATGCACGATGTAGTATAGAATTTATCAAGCCATTTCCTTCAAAGATATCATTAGCTATTCATTACAGCTTTAGGAAATATTTTTCATCCGTAATTTCTCTTGGAGCACCACGATGGGTGTAACTGAAAGGTTAAAATGTTTCTTGATTAAGGAAATCAATATTTTGTTTCTTTTTAATATCTGCATTCCCCTTTGTAATAAGAATGCTCAGTGCAGCACCATTTCCGGGTCTGCAGTTTCTTTTTTTACAGTACTAGTATTTGTTAAGAATTAATGATGAATCTGCGGAAATTGTTGCTTGCTTTTTCATTGATGCTAAGAACTGAATGATTTTTATTACTTTGCGAAAAATTTAAAATTGAATCGAAAACAAATGTAGACATCGTTAGGTAAAAATTAGTGGTTGAACCATGAGGTTGTTTATCAAAAATATGACTCTAATAATGACCATCAACAAAGAAAAATGTATGATGAAAGTACTTCAAAAATTAAGCTTTAATGTTTCATAAAAGAATCGTGTGATTAGATATATGTTAGTGCTAGCAAATAAGGAAACGTTTGAAGTGGCCGGTAAGTGGCAAACAGTTAATTGCCTTGCTTACGACTGGATTAAGACAGTACCGTACATTCTTGTCACTCTTTATGGAGTTATTTTTGCGAAGCGTTAAATCCCTTGGTGCGATTTTTTTTTTCGGAGCACAAATGACTTCTGATCGAAACGGTTTGCTTAAAAACGCATCCAATGGTACAATATCCAGTGCTGGACCATCTGAGATCATTGTATCAGAATCATTAGACGATACGATTCCAAGTGAACTTAATGAGTTTGGAGACTGTGGAACTTTGAAAAGACTCATTAAAAAGAGTGCTGACATTCGAAGTAAATTCAAAGGTGTGTCCTCTTGTAAATTTCATCAGTCAGGTCTCCCATGCATTTTTGTTGTGTCTTCCTTATTCGGTGACACTTTCTCCTTAGTTTTGAGATTTTGTGTTGTTGGAATCTCATATATTTGTATTGATTGATATAGGTATACTGGGTTCTATTGTTGAGAAATTTTTGCATCGGTAAAAACGACATGTTATGAGGTTTAATAGTTGCTGAAAGTATAATTAAAATACCAACTGTTGGCGAGTTTTGCTGATAGTACATTGATTTTTCGAAAATCTTATGAGACAAGTATTGTTTCCTTCAACACATAAGCTTTCTCACTTGAAATATTAGGTGCCCATAATTCGAGTCTATAGTTCTGCATTACGGTTTATGCTTCTACATTGGGCATTAAATTGATTTTCACATATTAATAAATTAGTAAAATATTTTCTGAAAATTTCTCTACGATTTTGGCTGTAATTTTGGCTTTAATATGAGAATTGAATAAATCAGTCAAAATTTTCCTAGTTTATAGATATTTTAGAAACATTTAAAGTTATGGTCAACTTTTTGCCATTGGGCATTTTTCGAGCTCAGATGTAGAGTTGGTCTGATTTTTTGAATACCTTTTAAACGAAAGCCATTGCTAACGGTCATTTGGTGAGTTTTTAGAGTATAAAAGGCTTCAAATATATCAGATTCAAAAGATATGAAGCTTATTCATATTGTGGAAGAAGGGAGAAATTAAATTTAGTGTTTGTGCTATAATATAGAGAGATAGTTTTTAAAGACGGAGATGAATATCGTGAATTTGATTAGTATTGATTATGCAATAAACAATGATGAAGATTATGCTCATATGATGCTCTTATCTGACAAGCAAATAGTATCGAAAATGAGGTGTAAAGGTCGGCTTCCCCTGCTAAAATTTGTTTTTTCTAAATAAGCTGTAAATACGCATGTAAGCATCAGCTACAGTATTATATTTGTGCTGTAGTTGAACAATGTATATTTCATTTTCCAAATATATTTTTTGGATAGCAAACTCCTCTGAGTTATGCTATAATGCAAACTATGGACAGCGGCCTAAGTCCGCCGTGTTGTTGAACTTATTTGCAGCATTATATCATCGCGGGGGATATTTACATATACAGGAAAAGAATTTTTCCGAGGTATTATATTATGAGGTTCGGTTTGATTTATATGTTGGTGTGCTCTTTAATGAAAGTTTATTTCCCCCTTCATGCGACGCAATTCTTGTTGTGTGAAGATTAGCAGTTGGTCACTTTTATTAGATAAATCTTTATTAAACCTATCACGATAAGCTGCTAAATGCTGCTAAGAATTGTAAAAGTCAGCATATTACAAGGAAGATTTCCATGAAGTTGAAATTAGTTGTGATGAACTAACTTTATAGCAACTTCAATCAGAAATTTAATTTATCAAATTCTCATATTTTAATGAAGTGTTGAGAATTTCAAATATTCAGAGGATTGAAATATATTTACAAGAAATTAGGTATTGGGAGTATAAATATATGAAATTGGTAACTACTAGATACAGCAAAAAATTAAACTTAAATATTTTAATTTTTGGTGAGAGCTAGGAAGCCAACTTTAACTTTTTTCTTTTCAGAATCGGTTCCTGACGACGGGTTGCAAATTGCGAATTACGATGAAAATACGGTGGTGAATCAAGGTACATCGGAATGGCCTTTGCCTCAGCTCACTTTTCATCGTGTTCATGGTTCTAATATACAAATTTTACGAGGAGGTCGAGTCGCTAGACGAAGAGAATCTTTCTGTAAAGGACTTGCCTTTAGCAGTCGGTAAAAAATTTTTCAACCATTCAATTAAGAACCGTGAAGAAAAATTCAAAAGTTTAAGCAGTGAAGTCCTTTCATGATAGCGAAGCTGTTTTCAAAAAAGTTTAACTCGCACAGGAGAGGCAAAGAGAGCGTGTTATGTGTTTTGCGTACGTGTAGCATAAGAAAAGTTAGAAGAACCACTACTAAATAAATCTTTGATTTTTATTGTTGTTAAAAAAAGAGTTATTTTTGAGAGTATCTTTATTTCATTTTCCGATTCAAACAATTTATAGAATGGGTTCGGTGTTTAGAAGATGTTAAATGAATGAATCTTATTTAATTTATAGCACAGCATTTTCGTTTTTAAGCCAGATATGCCTTGTGTTTTATATGTTTAAATAGGCTTTATCTGTTGTTGCTAGTGTACCATCTCAATACCCAACTCAGTAGAATATAATTTCATAGACATTTTGTTTTTATAAGGATTAAAAAAAATTATCACATTGCTTCGTTGTTATATGCAGTATAGCAAGGCTTATTTTCAGATGGAAATATCTTTTTTGAGGTTTGAAAAACCAGATCCTTTCCTTATCGTATGAAATTTAATATGCCAGTAATATTGAAGTTTTGTCCTCACTTGGGTTTAATGTGTGAACTTTTCATTGAGGAAAGGAATCAAGTTTTACAGACCAATACAAATCGATGAAAATGTTTGTATTCGATTTGCTGAAGTGGTTTCAAATTGGTCTGGTGTTTTACGCTTTGGTGTTACAAATGTTGATCCAGAAACTTTTCGTGGCATCGAATTGCCGAAGTAAGAAAATGGTTTTGTATGATAGTTTTCATAATTCCTTTTTTAATTGCATTTGGTTATAATATATAATATCGAACTTTTTAGGTTTGCTTGTCCAGATTTAACGAGTAAAGAAGGTTATTGGGCAAAAGCGTTACCTGAGCGTTACTCTGTTGCTGGATCAATTTTGCACTTTTATGTGAACGCCGAGGGTGAACTTTATTACGGAATAAATGGTGTTCTAAAAGGACAGTTTCTGAATGGGATCAATGTGTTTTCCCCTTTATGGGTTATTGTTGATATATATGGAAATAGTTCCTCACTTGAATTCATTGGTAAATACTTTTCAAAGAGTGATTGTTGTACAAAATCTTTTTCAAAACATTATTTCCTACCGTTATTGTCCGTTATTCGCATGATACGTTTATTCAAGTAACTTAGATAACTGGTCATTTTTGTCTTAATCAATTAGCCATTATATTCCTGTTTGGAAATTAAGCTGTAAATTTGTTCGGTTTATCGCAATCTTGAATTTTTTAGTTTAGCTTCATTATGCATAATATTTGTTGATTTATCAATATATTTGGATACAACTAACAAATTTTGCTTTAGTAAACTTCGTTGTTATTGGAAATATATTGCAATCTGCGCATATTCATCGTTCCTTACCTATGTTCAATTATTTTGCAGATCCGAATGAAGTCAGGTTCCGGTCAGCACGATCGACAATGAGCAGGAATCGTGCAAGCAGTCGTCCTCTATCAGCAACATCCGTATCACAAGCACAAAGTGCAACAACCAGCATTTCGATACATCAGCGAAACTCTAAAAACAGCTCAAATTCGCGACCAAACTTACCTCTTTCAAAATATCATGCAGGCAAGATCTGTGTATCGATCTAAATAAATTTATAAACTCCACATTTCGTTACGTCAAAATGAATTTTTCAGGTATACAGTTTACACCGTTGACTTTTCACACTGTTCGTGGAAAGCATATTGCTTTAACTCATGCTTATACTGTTGCCGAAAGACATGCTGGTGAATATGCTTGTGGTTATGTTTTCACATCCAGACCTCTTGCGTTAAATGAAAAAATCGTGATTCAGGTAATATTTAAAAGTTATTTAAAATTTTGTCGTTTCGAGACACTCATGGGAAAAAATTCTAGCTTAGGGTAAGTTTTAAAGATGTTTGAGAATCCTACTCATAATAATTTGTTTTCAGGTATTGGATATAGAGTCAGCTTACACTGGTAGTATGGCTTTTGGATTAACTTGCTGTGATCCGATCAATTTACAAGGTTCGGCACTCCCTGTGGATAGTGATGATCTTTTAGAAAGGCCGGAATATTGGGTGGGTATCAAAGATGTAGCTGCACAACCTAAAATTAGTGATGAATTGTCATTTTGGATTACTGAAAAAGGTATGTTTGTTTTTTTCAGCATCAGAGTTTTTTTATGACACTTTATAGAGTTCTCATTGCGCTATGACACTATTTAGGCGAGGTGTATTTTGCGAAGAACAATCTCACATCTCGCGTTATCATTCACGTAGACACGTCTGTGAGGTTGTGGGCTTATTTTGATGTTTACGGCACGACTCAGAAAATACGCATGCTAGGTAATTTTTGATTCCATAAAGATATTAGAAACTTCAGTGCAATATTCATGTTCAAAATTTGTTGAATTTTATAGAAATTACATATTAATATTAAAGAGTATGATTTTAAGCAATACGTACATATTGTTACTGAATAATGCTTTTTCATGAATACTAAGATTATTTGCTTTACCAATGAAGATCATGTGCAGGATTTCGAAATGGTTTTCACATCAAGTGGTAAACTTTTTTCTGTATAGGAAGTGTCAAAGTAAAATCAGCGTCTCAAATGACAACACAGCGTTTGCAACCATCTCCAGCAATCACAAGAACCTCTCGTAGTTTGCTTGACTTATCACCTGAAACAAGAACAGATCCAGGAGGACCAAGCAGTGAATTGTAAGTTTATTAGATCAGTAGATTTCTTCCGAATATTAGCTATTCAGTATTTTGAATAAACACTAGTTGCCGTAAAAACTTCTGTGCTATATCCTTTTCAATGATGTGTTTCTCAGATCTGTTTTTCCAACAACGAGCGCACATCTCGTACATGCTAATCGTGAAAATCGTGAAGATTTTTCTCCTCTTTTATCCAGGCGAACGCAGTCGGAAACTGATGGCAGTTTGAATGGAGTGTTTTTACATATGCAATGTTCCTCGCGTAATTTTTTAATCATTGTTCTGCAGGTTTTTTAAAGATGAAATATTTTCATTACAAATACAGGTAAAGAAGGGTAGATAAATTGCTAACAAATATAAGTTCATCTTTATTCAGAAGCAGAAAGAAGAGTCCCTACGTCAATGCCTGCTGTAGCTAGGCCTTCGAGACCGATATTCATGAGTGAGGAGCATTTTATCGATTTCTTAGAAAATTTAGATAATATTCACGGACTTCATGTTAGCGAATCCAATATATCTCAGCGATCACAATTTCCACCGCCTCCAGTGCCGACCAGGTACAGTTTTGATTGAGATCGAGAATTATATTTTTGTTGATTATTTTGAAAGTATGTAAAAGTGGAGTTAAAATTTATTGTGTACGTTGAAGGGTATCTCCTATGCGGTCGCTGCCAGGCAGGCATTTACATCCTTCATCACGTCCACGGTTACCTGCACAAGCAGCAGTTCATCAGCAACGCTCCGGTGACGATGAGGGTGAAATTGGCGATGAATGTAGAATCTGTATGAACTCTAAAGTAAGTTTTCTTTCTGCGGGATGCTAATGCTGGTCTTCAGAGTGTCAAATCAAAGAAAACAATAGCTTCACTGCTGTAGTGAATGCAAAAAGTGGTCTGATCTACTACATATTATACAGTGTCATCTAAGTCGAGTATTTTCCTATGTTTATTTACACTTGAAAATCTGCTTAAAAATATCGCTTACTGGTTATGTGCTGTAGTCATTCATAATGTATTTGATTTCAGGTGAATTGTGTAATCTATACATGTGGACACATGTCGATGTGTTTCGAATGTGCAACGGAAACATGGCACTTGAATGGGGAGTGCCCAATATGTCGCAAGAAGATCGAGGATGTCATCAAAATTTACAAGTCATAACTTCGTTTTTATCGTATGACTATTTTTCCTTTTGTATTTTTTGTTGCTGTCGCATCTTTTTTTCCGTTATCTATAAATCACTCGCTCACTGGATCTAAAAAGTTCTCACTGTCTTTTATCAATTTTTCTTCATTATGATTGAACGTTTTCTTCCATTTCTACATATTCTTGTAAATTCTGTTGGTATTCATTGATGAAACTTTGTAGATTGGGCAGAAAGGAATTCAATTTTATCTACAAAATTTCAGGAGTGGTTCCTTCGGTGTACCTTTCGCTTTCCTTCTACTTCGCTTAAATTATCGGAATATAATAAACTTATCTACTGTTAGATTGTAGTTAATAAGTATTTTTGTATTATTTCACTATTATATTAAGGAGAGACGGTTATTTTTGATTAGTGCTTCTACTACGTAAAAAACAGTCCAGTATACTCACAATAACGGCGTGTACTATTTAAATTTTAATTGATTGTTTATGAAGTACCACTCAGTAAATCTCGCAGAGATGTAAGTAATGAAATGTGATTTGTAAATTTTTTCTCGATTTCTGTTGATATATTAATATTTCATTCTGCAATGAAATTGAATCATGACGGATTATTGCAGATTATGGAAAATATAGAGAGTTTGTCTTTATTATTCAACCGTATCCTGTGTGGTTCTTGATCAAATGCTTAAATTATCGGATATATTATTTTTTTTTATGGAGTATTTCGAAGTGCATAAATAATATTGCAAGCAAATTCCGGTATGTTTTAATATTTTACTGTTGTATATTCATTCTTCTCTTACATTCTCAAACAATTCTGTGTTGTCAATACAATTAAATTTCCTGCTGTATTTATTCATGAAATACTTATTTATTGTTTGTTGTACGAACACAGTTCTCCTTCACTCGCACTATGAATAGTTAATTTGCACAGTTCTTATCTATGTTTTATCGTTAACTTAATTTTATGATTTATTAATGTGTTCTTAGGATGTTCGAAGGCTTAATGATGTTTCATTAATGTGTTCGGACTATTAGTAATAATATGTTGTTCAGAAGTTGCAAAGTTCAGTTTACAAGTTGGAATTATTTATGGATATAAAGTAGTCATACCTGTGCCTGTTCATTTATTTTATTTTGATCTATGTTTATCATTCACTACGCTGATAGATGTTTGTAGAAGCCCGTCTTGAGACATACTTTTGCATATTTTATGATTGAATTATAAATTTATTTTGGACGATGTTTTCATAACTTGTTTTGGATCTTTCAATTGAAAGTCTTTCTGTGTATTCGACGGCTTTCTACCTGGGTTGATAGTTTGCTTCCATTTAAGTGTCTATGATTTGGTGCTAAATTTTTTAATTTGCTTTTGACTCTGTAAGTTTTTACGTACGTGTGCCTCTGCATGTACTGCGTCCGTTTTATACAGTCGATTTTGCAGTAGAACAGCATTGTTGATTTTGCTATTTCGTTAATATTACCATCTCTCCATACTTATTGCTACTATTACAAAAAGATAACATTTAGATAACTTATATTTTTATAAGTGAAGTGTCTTCACTTCATATTCGTCCATTTTGAGATATCACTAACCCATTAAAACGCATCATTTACTGTTATTACTACCGTCCTTCGTTGGCTGGAATGCATCATCTCAGCTAGATAAAAATCCCATGCAAAGTACATTATCTCTGTCATACGACACAAGCGAGAGGAATGAACGTTGTATAACCACTGGGAATTTACTTAAAAATTAAAATTATCATAGCCTGGCTGAATCACAACTCGTTCTCGTATTTGACAGACTATTTCTGTCTTATGTAGTATACCGAGGTTTGGTGTTATAGAAATCCGACAATGTGTTTTGGAGTATTTTATTTAACTTACGTGCTCACCAAGGACGATTTTTTTGAATTGCTGCAGTATACATCATAAGGACATCAGTTTGCGTCCCAACCGTGTGAAATACAATGATAGGGATTAAGGAAGTTCGCTGAGGAAGAACTCGTACGCAATTTTGACTTTACAGTGAGACATCTTTACTAAAGGGCTATGGCAGACGAGCAGAATAATTCTCAAGATGGAGGTTAGAAGAATCTTGGTCGCCAAAGTAAAATTGGAAGTTGTGGGGTTGTAAAGTTTTTTTGCGATATGAATAGTTGAACTAAAGATTTTCGCCTTTTAGCTGAACCATTCGTTTTTTGATTCTGTGAGTTCATTTGTTATAATGATATGGTTTTTCAAATTTTGCATCTGCAGATCCCCCCAGCTTTCAATTAAACGACTTTTGAAAGTTCCTAATATATTGGTCTGGTTATATGTTATATTTGTCACTCATAGTGAGTATATGTAAAAGTTTGTACTATTCGAAACATGGAGATTTAGAGTTCGTTGGATCCATGCTTATATTTTTTACGGTGTTCAATTATATTATATTCCTTTACTTTCAAGTGAGTGATAAGAAATTGATGTTTTCAATAGAGCATAAAATATACCAGTCATAACGAGTCTGTTTTGAGGAGGTCTGTGATGATAGATGAGGAGAAGTTAAAATTGTGCTTTTCTGATTTTCTTCCGATCTCAGTGTTAAAATAAATATAGAAAGAACTGTTTATTAATGGTATAAATTATCAGGGCGAACTGGTTATTAAGGTGGTGCACAGCATATTTCGGAATATACTTGGCCTCATTCAACACTTCAAGTTTTATACATTAAATACGACGTTGGTAGAACTGCATGACATACTGCAAATTTCTTAATGCTGCACATTATTTAAGGATAACTAATAAAATCTGGCGGTTGATTTTCAATGTTAACAGTGGAAGTGCGAATCTAGAGGTCGTTTGTACGATGTGATCATGGCGTCTGTTTTGAAAGCCCCTGATAATCAGCACATTACTATTCTTTTTATGTTAATATTTATTACGCTCATTGCTACACGCCAAATTTGCTGATCACTCCATTGATGTGATGTTACCAACTCTATGGAATAGAACATTTTCTCTTTTTCGTCTTTTCATCAAAAAATGGAATTTCGAAGCAAATTATTGGAAATTTTCAATTATAGGAAATTTTTAAAAGTTGTCAGTTACTTAACATAATAGTGATATGTAATACATTGTGTCCCTTTCTTTGTTTTAAAAATTTTTGATGAGTTAAAAGTAGTGAAAAGTTACAATGCCGCACTTATAGGAAATATTCGACTCTAATAAATAGATCCGTTAAATTTTCATTGTAATTTTCTCGTTAAAATTTTCATTGTAATTTTATTGATATCGACATAGCTGGCCATGTACCTTTAGGAGATTTTCGTCTTTGTGTGAATGAACTCCACCTGACTCTGTCAATAGTCGTGATGTAACTCAGATTATCAGTAAAAGGTAGCTTTTTAGGAAATGTTGAGTATTGTTGAATTTCCGATAGTAATTTAATTTCTTATGTTAAACCTATTTTAATTCACTTTATAAGTCTTTATTTTAATGAAATTTACCAGTAATATATTCCAAGGGTTCCTCCACAAGATTTTTCATGACTAAATAACATTATTGGAAATCAGCTATTGTTTCTGAGTAATATAGCGATATAGAACCAGCACGCCTTTATAATATCGGACAGATTAATGATTTTGACTTTTGTTCGATTCATTTTTTTTTTGATGAATTTAACAATGAAATTAGAAAAAGAAGGAAGCTATTGTACTTCAGTTAGACTGTTAATTTATCGAATGTCATATTGCTTGATATTTTAAACTACTTTTAATTCTTTGGAAACAATAATAAATTAAATGAGACGAGCGAAAGGAAAGCAGAATGAAGTTTACTTTCATTTACGTGTCAAAAACTTAATAGCTGTGCAAGTACAGGATCAATATTATAAAATACATTTTCAGAACATAGTTGTTTTTCTACACTTACAGTAGACAATAGTGGTGGTGTAAAGATATAAAAAATAACAATGTGAAGAGCATTAACTGCGTAGTGGTGAAATAGTAAAGTTTGATCTCTTGTCTAGTCCTGTCAAGAAAAATAAAGGAATCAAATCTCGGTAGGTGAGAAGTAATGTAAGTGGATTGATTTGGAGAGCAGTAAAGTCATGTTTTAGTATGAGACTGCCTCCACTTATGGTCTACAAGTAACAAGTTGTCATTCTCTTAACTGATAATAGACAGTCCACAAACAAAAGTTTGTGTTGCAATCTTTCCTTCTTTTCTTTCACCCGTAGAAGTTCTCTAAGCTTTTATGAACTTCACAGTGCGAAAAGTATGCTCAACTAAAAAGCCGAATTGTTAGTTGAGATTTAGAACATCTATTAGTAAATGTATTGGTAAATTATGGAGACATCCTGGTTTTGATTGTTGTCTTATTTTAATTATTTTTTGCATCTTCAGACAGGTATTTTAACACTTAAGTCTGAAATATAAATTAAAAAAACAGGAAAATGGTTCATACAGGGATTTTTTAAGGTACTAATGTGAATTAAATCGGAGCTTTACTATTAGCTTGATATTCAGCAATGAATAGAAGGGAGAATATTCCGAACTACCCTCTCTTTGGTTTGCATCACACATCAGTAGAAGCTCATCCCTATAGATTTAGTGTGCTTGATGTTAATAATTCACAAAGCAATAATGATGATGGCGCACTTTTGCTGAACGTTCGCTTTATTCCAAGCACTGAAGATCTGTACCGGAAATTCTGCAGGTTCAACACTATTATCTATAACACTTCCACGTAAATACAGATTATAAAATATAATTGTCTTACTAGATCTAAATTATCATGAATTGTCTAACAGATCTATAAAGATAAGCGAGGATAAAAAAAATAGAAAAGTACGAAAGGCAACAAAATCGTTTGGTATATTCATATATCTCTTGCCATTCTTCCAGTTTTACATATCAGGAGCAAGTATAAGATTTCGCGAATGCATGCAGCTTATTTTAGAGTCCCCAGGTTCAGTTTGTTATGTGATGAAGGATTCTGTTTTCCTATCAGTCAAGGAAGTTCAGCTAGTGTGGTAAGTATTTTCTTTCAAAATTCTCGATCATTGATATTAATTAATCGTTGTAAAGTATAATAGAGAAATATAGTTTAATCTGTTAAACACTAATTTTATGGGGAATTGGTATTTTATCGCAGAAGCAAAAATATTGCAGTCGTTAGTTCCCAAGTTTACTTCAAGGAACATTTGATAATAGAATTGGCGGAACCGCTCGGATATCAAATAAATAATGTACAAATAAAAGACCGTGAAGATATGCAAGGACCACATGTTGCGACTCAGTCGAATTTTTTTATATCTGATTCATAATGGATACTGCTGGTCGTTAAATATTATTCCAAAAGAATGTGCATTGCATATTATTATACTCTCTATTAATCAAGCATTCACATACACTTTGTTCATCTCTATACAGCATATTTGTCAGCTTTGGCTTGTAAATTATTATAAGACAAATTTAAATACGTTTTATCTCATTCTATATATGACGCATGCAGTGGACTTTGTATTGCAATATTTATTATTTCCAAGTCCACAGAAGATGAAGCTCACGTGACACGAGATTTCAGAATCATTTGTCTGCAGTACGTTCAGCAATCACAGGCGACGCACTGCAGTTGCGACATTTAATCAACGCTTTGAAAATATCTGTTAATGCCGCAAATTCACAAGGCATAACTTTGCTTCATTGGGCTACTACAAACGATCATGTTGTTGTTGTCCGACTGTTGTTGAGGTATGCATATGTATTGACTTTTAATTCTTTGTTTTTCAGTCATAAACTAAGGATTAGTTTATAATGATCCATCATCCGATGTATTCTCAATTATAGTTTTTGTAGTCTTGGCGCTGATCCTCAACTTACTACTATAAAGGGTCGTTCAGTTCTCCATACTGCTACTTGCAATGGTGCTGCCAATTGCTTAAAATTGTTTTTGAAAATTTCTGTTGAGCAAGAAAAGAGCGTATGTAGATTTTTATTTCCATTTCTCTTATTTTTTTTCCGTTGCATTGGTCTGATATTATAAGCTTGAAACTCCCGATCTTTTAAAACCTGCAGCTTAAGCATCTTGTTTTCAGGGCAGTATGAAGAACAGTTGTAGAACATTATATAAATTTACATTGCAGCGTGACTTTCATGGCGATAGTTTATTGCATTTGGCATGCAGGTTACGCAAAAAACGTTGTTTGAAAGTTGGTAGTTTATATTTTGTTTGTAGATTCTCGATCAAAGATGCTTCGCATCAAACTCGTTCGTTTATGTTTTGCCGTTGAAAAAGAATACTATGAATTTTTGTAAATCCGTGCAGTTCGCAGAACTTTATCTTATGCTTAAATACCAATTTTATATCTATTATAATCACTCAATTGTCATAACTTTAGAAATCGAACTATACAGTGTGATTAATCATAATACTTGGATATTGTTGTTTTTTTTCATAATGATTTTAATACACTAATTTCATTTCTAGCCATACTTTTGCAGATTATATTAGGCTTCATTATGAAATATTTTGGATGGGTAGTAGTGGAAGAAATGCTACAGCAGTGCAATCAAGACAATCAAACACCGGTACACATAGCGTGTTTTTGGAACAATATGGAAGCTATGAATTTGTTACTGACTGATGATCTTAATAAAATTGTTAACAAAATCTATTATTCGACGAATAGAATTAACATTGCAGTTGCTCTTAGAGATGCTTCGAAACGAACACTGTTCTGGCGAATTGAACGGTTAGAAACCAAGAATCTGTTTTTGCAAAATATCTTTATTATATCGAAAATGTCGTGTTTATTAATTTTATTCAACTTTGTAATGTTAGTAAAGTTTGACGATTTTCTGATCTAAGCTTTATTCACTTTGTTTTCTTTATTTAGAGGCACAGTGCTTCATGAAATGGCAACAAGGAAGTGTAATTTTGCTTGTTTCACTAAAAATTCTCAATCATTACTGGAGTATAGTAAACGTAAGGTAACAAATCTGAAAGTGTATTTGCTTGGTAGATGCACAGCGACTGGAACTTTGGAAAAAAGTTGTCTTGCATGTGATAAAGGTTTGATTCTTTGCTCTTCGACTTATACATGACTTCTTAAGTGGAGTGCAAAGAGAGAAATAAAGTTCATATGTTTGTTAAGCCGGTTTCTCACTAACGCTTGTTTTTAAATGCATTTTTTTTGTGATAATTCATCGATCTGCAATTCATTTACCAGTTGATTTAGCACAGCTGAAGATAGTAAAGGTAATTCTAAAGTGCTGTCCTGAACTAATTCTTTTGCGAGATGCATTAGGACGAACAGCGCTGATGTGTTCAGTAATCACTGATGCAATTTCACTTACTAAGGCTCTTTTGGTTTATAGAGGTGATAGGAAGGTATGTAGATATCGGTTCATTGTTTACTTCTGATAAGCTTGCCATATTTGAACTGATTATCGTTTCATATTATAAAAATTTATGAATTAATTGCTTTACAATTGTGGAAATCATGGCAGAGCGTGCATGGGCATTTTCATTTACAATATGCCATAGTGATTTTTTAAGCAGTGGTTAAATGAGCAGTTAAAGTCCATAGATCCGGATTTCCATACAGCACTGCACCATGCAGTGGTCGGAGGTAAATTACACCAAACCGCATTACTTTTGAAATGTGGTGCGTCAGTAAGAGGACAAGATAGTTACGGAGCGACTCCGATGCATTATGCCGCTGTTTGTGGATTTCGTGCCATACTTAGGATCTTGTATAAGGCCAGTAAATACACTGATGTAAGTTTTTATGTTCTACGCAAAATGTAAAATTCACATCTCAACAAGAAGTTTTTTTACTTTAGAAATCTTGATTCCTAGGAACTTCGTACAAATAATGGTCACACTGCATTTATGTGGGCAGCAATGAATGGTATGGATATATCGATACGCACTATGATCGATGCAGGCACTGTAATAAGTCAGGAAGATTGTGACACTCAAGGTTGCACTGCACTGCATTTAGCTGCCGCAGGTGATCATGTTGAGGTCATCGATACGTTACTCTTCTTCAAGTGGAATGCTGAGGTGCTTTCATTTTATAACGGATGAGAATTTGAGGAAGACTTCGGTAACAGTAATTCAGTGTTATTTTCATAGAGCAGGTTATTTACAGATTATTGCTTCAATTATGTTCACCGTTCCTCAAATATATCAATATATCTAAGCTTCGCTTAAGACTTTCAGAGGCGAAACAAGCTTGGCGAAACTCCTCTTGTAGTGGCGGCAAAAAGTGGTAATGCAAAAACGGTACGACATTTTCTGCATGCTGGTGTTGATTACTTCAGTCAAGATAAGGTAAATTTTCGAGTGTTCGATGGGAGTACATGTTACGTGTATATGGCATCATTACGATATAAGTTTTTGATTTAGTTCGGTAACACAGTCCTTCATGTGGCGGCAGATTCGGATGACAAGAGGGAAACCCTTCGCCAGCTCCTATATTACTTAAAGGATTCATCATTGTTAAATGCGCGAAATGACATGGGGCAAACACCACTACATTACGCTACTGAACATAATGCCGTACAATGCGTACGATATTTGTTACGAGTAATTTTTTATTCATTTGAAGCATATTGTTTGAGTATTTGTTATTTTTCTGCCCATTCTTTTTTTGAAAACTTCATTTGGTTATGGCATTCAATTTGAAGTGTGGAGCAGATCCTCTGATAAGAGATAATCGTGGATGGGACCCTCTGATGAGTGCAATACAACAGGGTTGCTGGTCTACAATCATATTGATACTCAAGTTAGCCTTTTTCTCTGCTTTGCCTTCATTGCCTTTATGCCTCATGTTTTGCCTTCAGCTTTATTCAGTGCATATAGTAAGAAAACGAAATTTTCCGGGCGTAAAATGAAGCTTATCACCTTGCATGTTCTATGGAAAAGTCTACATCACCTTTTAGCAATAGAAGAGTTATGTATGCTTTTATTTTAGGAACTCATCAAATATTAATTGCTATTCGGCTATCGACAACCAAACAACATTATCGTTAGCTTTAAAAAACAAAAACTATATTCTTGCCTCATTTCTAGAAACAAATGGTGCATTACTAGCCAATGAAATTCAAGATATGGCCGCACGAATGTACGGTTTGTTACCTTCATGAGATTTTTATATGACCTCATTTTAGTTAGGTCTATTAAAATTATCTGCTGCACCTTAATGGAGAAAAAATGTTTTTTTTTGAACCACTGAATCCCATTTTAACTTCAGTACATCCCAACGAACAGATTGAAAAGTAATTAGCACTGCATAAATAATTTAATGTTTGTACAAGTTAGATTCCCTGATATACTGGGATGCAAAAGAATCCATCAAATCTTTGCGAATTAAATTTTTAACCATGCAGAGCAATATTTCCAGAATCCAATACTGGTATCGTGCTCGAAGCGCCTCTCGATGTCACCGACACATACAAATGTCTCAAAACTTGAATAAATCACAATAACCACCGTTTCGTTGTTTCAGCTATTTGTTTTCGTAATGTTTCTGCATTAATCCACGTTAATCCATGTTTTAATCTTATTATATTTTCGCACTAGATCTGTATCAGCTACTACTGTATCATTAGTTCAGCCTTTGTGAAGACTCTCAATTTCTGAACTATTCTCATAACCTGCATCAGCTGAATTCAAATTTATTATCTTTTTATTCTTCCTTTTTTACATGACTATCAACTATTACAACATATTAATTACCGCACCCATAAATCACGCATGTTATGAATATAACAAATCAAAGTCGTACTTTTTACGTAAGAACTGATACTTCTTATCTTCCCATATCTGTATGTCACGCTTCAAAATATAAAAGAACTTCGTTTTTAATTTTTTTTCGAATTTTCTAAAACAAAAAAAAACCATTACAGACCACCGTATTTACTTCATTCAATTCGCAAAAAATATAGAAATAAAGGAAAAACTGACACATTCTCGAATAAGATTGATTTTTCTGTTTCATTACTCAATATTTACCATATAAATGACGACGTAAAGCAATTATAATTGTAATGATTGTTATCA
This sequence comes from Cruorifilaria tuberocauda, assembly GCA_013365365.1. Classification (NCBI taxonomy): domain Eukaryota; kingdom Metazoa; phylum Nematoda; class Chromadorea; order Rhabditida; family Onchocercidae; genus Cruorifilaria; species Cruorifilaria tuberocauda. The sequence continues at coordinate 42,715 of JABVXU010000089.1, forward strand.
CAGAATTCCCAACAGCTTACTAACTTGTTTCTTCGTGTCTTTAGGATCTTTAACAGTATATCCATTGATTCTAGGATGAATAAACAAATCGTAGTCATTGCCTCCCTAAAAATGAAAAATATATGCATACAAGCACAAAATTAACTATACACAGAACTTCTGGTAAGTACTGAATCAGTAGAACTGTACATGAAATGATCACGAACCGGTGTAGTCCTGTCGCCAAAAAAGTGAATTGTATGGAAACCATTCAAGAACTGTAAACAGTATGTTTTGTCCCAACCGTACGGAAAAACGTCAACACTGATTTGACCACCTGCAAGATATACACCATTAAAGAGTTAAATAAAAGAAAGAAATGAAATGAGCACTTACCAATACAAATATTAAGATCCCACCCTTCTGTGAAATCTCGAAGTTTCTTAACAAATTTTTGACGTACACCATATTCCTTGTCATAAGCCACGAACTGCAGCCGCTCTTCTTGACTACAACATCGGCCTATTGGTGAAAGATTTAGCATTCCCTAAATTCGAGTTTTTATGTGATTAGAACTCACTATACAACCAAAGGGGGAGTAAAACGCATACGAAGATTTCTTTTCGCATGCAAATCCCTTCAAAGAAACGAATTAGAGAAGTCCTGAAGGTTCGTCGGTGCTATCTTATACTAAAACCTTTATCTTTGTTATTATGAAACATTCTTATCCTAGGAACTTACTGCAACGCCTGAGATTTAAGACGATGCGTCATCGAATCTTATCAATTATTATTCCATACTTTCTTCCGTAAATTTTCCCTTCTTCCCTTTTCGATTGCTGGAAATCAAAACTACTAGTTGGGGAAACCTTTCAAAGGATTTTCAAAATTCTAAAAAACAAATAAGCAAAACTTGCATTTCGGAATTCAATGAAATTTCCACGCTTGATAGGCAAATCCATCTCAGAAAATTCTCGTAACGTGAAATTGATAAGTTTTTGCAGATGTTTTTCACCAAGATGATCCTTTATTGACTGCAAATATTTAGTTTTAGTTCACAAAAGGATCAACAGTCAAATTTCCAGTTGCACAGGATTCATTTGTGATGATAAAAGCGGTCAACCATAATAAAGAAATAGATAGGGTCCGGAATTATTGTTTAAGACTTTACGAAATGCAAGCAATTTCTAAAAAATAAATCAAGCGAAGCAAATTAATAAGTTTGTGATATGAAAATATAAGAAAAAAACCTGCACAGGAAATGTGGTCTCTTTACTGACACTCACAAGTCCATTTTCACTGAACACGTAATCAAAACGACTCAGAACTGTAACAAATCTTATGAAATCAATTGACAGAGAAATTTGTTAATAATAAAAGCAATTACACCTGTCTCTATTGATGCCTATGAATTTTTCTGTCTCTTCTATTTGTATACATCGATATTTTACCATCTTCTAAGCTTTCTCCTAGCTGCTCGACAATTTTTGGCAAGTCAGAGCCACTCACTATCGCTAAAGATACTGCTTTGTGCACTTCCATCAAGAAATTGCTCATTTCTCGATCCATTTTCTGAAGAATACATAGTAACTGGGCGATGTAACCCCATCACTACAAAATATGTGAAAGATAACAAACCCAGTAACCGAGTTCAAATCTGCATAAAAAATCTCTAACGAAATTTAAAAATTCATAACGTCTTAACGCAACATACCTGACGTGGTAATGTTAAAGTGCCATCAACATCAAAAAGAAGAATCGTAGTTCCTTTCGACTCACTCATTCTTAAACGTTAAGCGAACCGAATTACGCACTTCAACCACAACACATAAAAATGTCATGTTCCCGATTTGCAGTAACGCTTTTAACCATCTTACATCACTATGTGACAAGAATACGAAAATACTCATGCTCGAGTGCGATGCTCCCCATCACACAAAAAAAATGGTTAATAACATTTATTCTTCACAGTGACATCGAAATGAATATGGAAGAAAAAAACGAAGCACTCTACAGGCGCGAAAAATTGTTTTAAAAGCAATGAAGAAAATCAATCATATTTTCAACAAATAATTGTAAAGAGAAAATTAACTGATCAGATTATTACCAGTCTAATACAATTCAGCTCACAAAGAAGTTTGCCTCAGAATTATTAACAAAAACTGCACTAATCAAATGAAAGAAAATGAATATACATTAAAAATAGTTCACATAATCAGTTCCAGCACACCACAAATTATATGGCCACAAGCATATGCATTAATGGAATGGAACAGCAGGAAATTTCAGATAAGATGGAAACTAATCTCTATGAAATGCTAAAACATAAGTAATTATCTCATCTGTCTGCGTATTTGTTAAATAAAACTCAAGCATCAATATTTCGTAACGCTAAGGAAATTTGTCACATTGAAACTACAAGCGAAAAGGAAAGGATCCATAAGAACTCTATTCTGAAGCAATTTAATAGATGACACGATCATCTTTTTAGTTCTTTTAGAGATGTTTGCAGGCCAGAGACAATAACTAAACTTCTTAAAATCCTTTTATGTATGTGAATGAAAAGACGCATATATGGATTGGTGGCAAAAAATCTTAAACGAAAAAAACAAACGAAGAAAATCCCATCAAAGATATGCATGAGGTCTGAAAGTGAGTTGTCATTGAGATTATTGAATAATTGTTGATGTAGAACTAGTAATTCAAGATTGCAGATTAGTATTTCATGGTGTCTAAATAATATACATAAATTTAACACTCCAAATGGTGCATGAAAATCATTTCCAATGAGTAATGAAATCAAAATGCATATTCAAGAATCCATGGTTTTTCAAATAATAATAGCTGACATACTTCAATATTATCATACACGCACCTCTCCACCTTCTATTCATTAGCAAGCAGTCGTTTTGTCTGCATTACTTTTGTACTTGTTTATTAATATTATCGCAAACACCACTGCAGCCATCCCAATTTTCTCTCTCCGTATGCGTTATTGTTGTAGTATAGATAGACCGTTCTGTGTTCTTGTATTTAATGTCATCAGCTGGATTGGAATTACTCGAACCACAGGCCGAGATGGAACTATCTTCATTCAATGATGTGTCGCAGTGAACTGTATTATCGCAGAAAAGTGAAAGTATATCACCACGCATGGTTTCTGAGACTTGAAGTATTCGTTTTTTCTCAAACCATTCGTCGAGTTTAATCAAAAGATTAAGTAACTCCACGTCGATCAAACCCATTGCATTCTAAATTCGATTATTTTGAATCAAGTAAGGAAAATGAAAATTTTATGAAATCATCAATCTCATATAAACCTGAATCCAGTTATGATGCTGCAAACAGTTTTTTCGTGGGGAATGACAAAAGCCTTCCTGAAGCAGTGCTTGCATGTCGTGAAATGTTTTGATGACAGGTCGAAATTCACTCTTGCTCCATGCAAAAGGATAACCACAGACCTACAATACGATTTCGATTAAATTACGATCAGTTAGTACTACTAGCATCAGGAACAATTAAACAATACTAAAAAAAAGCCATTTCCTGAACTGCATTCTCAATAAAACCACTTTAAGAGAATAAATCTGGCATCTTTAAATACGCTTAAACACAATACTCCGAATGTACTGTGGAAAGAAAGAAATAAATTTCTGTAGCAATAAATGTATTCGTATAGATCAATATTAATATACCTTTGTAGCGTCATCCCTACATTTGTAGTGTTCACTACATAATACACGAAGACGTTTGCAAAATGTGTTATTGGCTTTATTGAACTGCTCACAAAAAATATTGTACGGATTGACTTGTGACTAAAACAATTTGAAATTAAAGGAATATTAAAGGATTAAAGCAATTGCATCAGCTTTAAAAACAAACGGACTGAACAACAGATAAATTCATTCATACAGAAGAATGTGTTAAATAATTACTATTTGATGAAAGCTGACTGTAGCTCAACTCTTAAATTCATGCAATCTTGAAAACAAACGAACTTTGTTCGTCGTACCATAGCAACTCTGTTTTTCATTGCGCACGAAGCAACGTTCCATATGCTTCACAATGAGTTTGGCTGGAAATTCCAAAGCGCATACGGCACAATGCAACACCTTAACTATTATACTTTAAGAGCTCAAACATCTATGTTAACTACAGTTTTCTATTAAAATTCAAATGTTACTGACGAAGTCCATATCCAACGAGTTATTGACGGCTGCTTCATTCTTAGGTTCGATCTTATCAACTATCTGAATGAAATTTAAATAATAACCGCAGAAAAGTACATAAAGAAACTGGATTAACATAGATAAATGAGCACTAGTCTGTGACACAACCTAGAAATTTCGAGTGAGTTCCCGACATGATTTAGTGAGAGAAAAATTTTGTAAAAGACTCTTTATATAAAACTAAATACCCAACCTACAGATATGACCATATTTCTTAAGAAGCAACATAACATATGACATACCGAAATCCATTTCTGCAGCTCGTCCTGAAAGTCTGCGAATGTGCGCACCTTATTCTGCAAGGAAAACAATGAAACCTTACAAGCATTTAAATCAGAGATCACAAAACTAAAAAAAGCTTCATAGAGTTTTTTGAGGATCCAGTCCAAGAATTGTACAGTTCAGCTAAGATAGTAAAATAAAATGATTTTTTTACACCTTAATCTTACGAAAAAAATGAATATGGTAACGCATTTGCTTTTTTTTAGACCGATTTTACTATATATAAGCAGATGCATTTATAAAACTGTGACTGAAGAGGAACTTTATAGGTGAAAAATTGGCATATAAAAAACTATACAGTGCCGTCAAACAAAGAGTTTCAAGAAGACAAATATAATCTATTAGTGTAAGAATAATTACAGTAGTTACAACTGCATATAAAAATCATCAATAAAAGTGCTAAGATGATCTTAAAAAATAACGCCTAATTTGTTATAATGAATACTGAAGTAATCAATGCCTCTAGTTCCACTTCAGAGCAAAATGAAATAAATAAAGGAGCTTAAACTTTGCACTATGTGTTTAGGAGTTTGCTAAGAATATAAGAGAAAAATACAATTTTCCTGGTCTTGAAAAATGAGCATGATAATAATTTACGCCAAAAACATTGAAATAACGTCTAAATTTGTCATACTAAAATAATACCTAAAGAAAAGTCAGAAAAACAGATAATATGATAAAAGAATACCTTATATGGATTGAAAAAAAAACCATAACAGACCGAGTAAAAGGAAAGGTTCCCTATCTAAGTTTAAACTGCCATGAAAAACAAAGCGAATGGTACCCAAATGATAAGATGAACTAGGAAATGGAAATATGCGACAATCACATCATCATAGCATGTTACTTTATTACAGTGACTAGAACTGCTACTGCATCTAAAAATTTATTCAAAAGCTATTTAATCAAAGAAAACTAAATAGCCACACCTCGATTTCAATTTTTGAAGTCGTCGGAAACCATCCCTAAGCTATTTAGATGTCGTCTTTTGAAAACTTAATTGGATCTACAGATGGCATATGAACCACACAAAAAGTACTGAAAAGCTATATGAAACTATCTGTCTCATGCGGACCATAATAAAACTGTTGACTATAAGTTTTTCCGAAGCACTGATAACGTTTTGTAGGAAAAGTTTGCTGGATTATATTTCTGCAAAATTCAAGTTAATTCGATTATTAGAAGCAACATTATACCGTGAAGAATTGAATTTGCTCCTCAGCTGCATCTAGTAAATGCTGTGATTGTTCCATAGAATAAGACATATTGTCCCAATATGATTTAACACGATCCGGTAAAATGGAACGCAAACGATCCTGAAAATGCCTCGATAATTTTAAAACTTTGTTTTAAACTGAAAAATGTCTCCGTAAGCTGTTCATCACCAAATTTTCACAACTTGAAACGACCCGCAAAAGAAAACAATCCCTTAAATGAAGTTAAAATTATTGATAACAACCAGTGATAATGAAATTATAAATTGCTGATTAATTCGAATAACATACACGTGCCAAATTCATTCCACATTCTTCACAACAGAATTTCGACTGTGAACGTGCAGAATTCGTACACTGAGGCCCCTCACAATGCTTTGCTGTTTCCTACAAAGATTATTCATGCAAAAATTATAAAATTAGAAGAATACTACACAAATGAAGGAGCAAAATATTCATTGATAAATACAATAAAATATAAGCTTAAACCAAACTCTTAACGAACGTGATTACTGGATTTCACCAATTATTCATTAACTTCCGCACTTTTTGTTAATCAGATAAAAGACGTCTAGTAAATATCAAAGACTCTTTACAAGTGTTGGATTACCAACTCCAGAAAAACATATCCAACTTATACTTCAAACCTTATTCTGGTTATGACGATGTGAACGACGATTATAAATGGCCGATGCAATTTTTTGACGTTGTTCTATAATACACAGTAAGTTAAGCAAAATAATATCTGCAAGAACTCTGAAAACATTACATTTTCTTGTGCTAATTCAAACTCTGCAGGCTGAAAAACGCCATATTTCTCTTTTTATCTTATTGATCGAAGAAAGAGATATTTACTTTGTCTCACAGTTAACATGAACGTTTCCTGTCAGAATATATTTACATGAATAAGCTCATCTTCAAATGTAAACTTCGCTAATAGTAGTGATACTATAGCTAATAGTAAGTGATAAAATAAAATACATTCGAACACTAGGAAAGCATAATGAACGATGAAGTTAGCATATGATCTATATTTTCCAGGGTAAATGTAAAGATAAAGCTGATCGCTTAAAAACCTCATTGCTAAGAATGAATTGTCTTATACCTGTTGTAAAAGAAAAATTACTGGTTTTCGATTTCTTTGCTCTTCCCCCTGTTGTATTTGTCTGACGTTTCTAAAAATGTTTAAAAAATTATCATTCCATTATTCTGTGGAACATGCCACGATATTAAGGGACGCAAAACTTAATGAGAATATTTTTCATACAATGCTGAAGGTCTGAAATGAAATGAATCGGAATAATACAATATTGCTAGCAAAATAATGGATCACAAAATCGGATTTCAGGACGAAAATGTGAAGAGTAAAGAATCCTGAGAAATCATTAGATTCAACAATGTTAAAACACAAAAAGGAAAAAAGGAACGGTAATAGCGAAAAATTAGGCCATAAATACCATCTAAAAATGACTTCATAGCTCGGAAGATCACTTAGAAGTTCCTTATTCCTTCACATTTCATTCATTTTATCCTGAAGAAAAACACGATAACAAAAAAATGCAACAAAACTTAAATATGAAAAGTTTTCACTTTTCAGAAGTTGATAATTACCTGGTATGATACGGTTTTCCTTTTTCTCACTACTTTTCTTTGGGTTCTTTTTGCGCCACTTGCAACAGGTCCTGAATGTGTCGAACCGACTTCTCGTTTAAAAGTTTCCATATTATCATCATCTTCATCGTCCGTTGTACTGAAAATTACTAGTTTAATGTTATGAAGATAAGGTTGCCAACAACTTATAAGGAACCTATATAACAACTTACTGTGCATACTTCAATCGCTCTTTCTTACTCCTTACTGGAACTGAATGAATGCTCGACTGAACTGCTGAAATAAAGCTTAGTTTCTGCTTTTTTACCAAAATAAGCCGATTAGAGAAACATAAATGGAAACACTGCTGAAAACTTCATATATTTTTGAGTTCTTGAAAAACTTTAACGATTTATCCAGTAAATTCAGACATTAAAAAACTGAAGTGAAAACCTTCGCATATTATTTCGATAAAACAAAAAATGCAAAATCAGTTGATAATAATCACCTCCCTCTGCGCCAGAAATTTTAATCTGCTGTTGCTTTTTCTTCTGTTTATTCCACCATTCCGATTGCAAACAAATGCGTTTTAAGCATGGTTCCACAGAAGTATTACAGTTTGTACATTTACCACAGTTTGCCGATCGAAAACAGTTAATGCAGTTGTTGCAACCTCGCACTGGTTTGTAATCCTCTGCAATATTTTCACATAATCAACATCAGCATAGCCTACAAAATTGAAGACAGTATGCGCGAAGTTTCTTTAGCTGATCTGATCAGTCATGTCACCTTTACATAAAAAATCATCTATGTAATTGACGACATTCAAACCATAGTCTTTCGACGAACGTTTTAATCCACTTTGAGTTTTGATACCATTTCTAGCTCCTTTTGATTTGTACTGCTTCTCGCGGTGGGCACTCTTTTCTCGTTCTCTCTTCTATAAAACAAATGAAACTCTACTGAAAAAGTACCGTTATTCTTATTTAAAAACAAAAAAACATGAAAAACCTTCTCCGTGAATCATTCAATTCATTTGAAAGATATTGAAGGCACTTACCGAAGCACGGTACACGATTTTTAAATTGCTGTCTTTGCTAATGCAAGGAGGACACGCGTATGTCTCGATACGATTTGCCTGAGTACGAGTAACCTTAAACATAAATATGGAACAATAAATTTATATGAGATATACTATGTCATAGAAAATTTTAAAATGTTTTAGTAATAATGAAGTGAATTATTAACTTTAACATATGCATGAATCTATTATTCTAATATAATTTGCATACGATCCTCTTCTATATAGAATAAATCCTTTTACAAGTAACCGGATGAATAATTGGGAGAATTACTTGCAAGCATGCCCCGTGATACCAGACACCGCAGTGATCGCAGCATATCATAAATGACGACTCATCACTACTTCCACACAAGCAGTGTGTTTGTTGCTCAGTTTTGATTTTTTCTGGAATAATCGACATTACATGTGGCAGTATGCAGGTTCAAAATTAGAAGTATAGAATTCTTACTATAGGCAATAACCATAAATAAAATATCGGATCATCTTTGGGGGATTGATACAACACTAGCAATCATGTAAAAACCGAAATGGGTGATATATATTTCTAATGCCGTACCTTACTTACAAATTTCGATCAACGACAGTAACGACTTGCATCAAATTTCAAACAATGTTATCTTTTTAAATCAAACATAGGATAAATCGCCTGAAAGGCTCGGATGAGACCGTAGTTTCTCAGCCGTTAAACAATATCAGCCACATAGATTATTTAACACATTTTCAAGTGGTGTATTATACTAGCATACCCTTACTTGATCATTATTTATTTATCCCTATAGTTCCATTCGTTACCATAAGTAACTCATCCTCGTTTCTATATGGTCGCCTTATTTTCAGTGATGCTTGCTTTACCACTCTGGAGTGAACCTTCCTCCCACCAAAGATACTAATAATTCTAGTTTGTTATAATGCTGAATACCTGTCCGCTTTTACAAGACAAAATGTACTAGAAAAAGAGGAAGAAAGATTCTAATGAGTTGTACTTTATGTTGCAGGAAATAAAAATATAAATCTGTCTTTAAGACTAGCTAGCAGTTTAGTGTAATACGTTTTAAAAAATAAATGAATGCTAGGCGACACTGTGTAAAAATGCTTCTGAGAGAGAAACATTCATGTACAAAAGTTATATCATTGCTTTAAAATAATTTTAGATAGAGAAATAGAAACCTTCTTGTTCGATTTTTATTATTCCTTCCAGATTTTGTTGCTTTTGTACGCCACTATCCATTCCTTCCATTGTTTTCGTAAAATAAACTGCTTAACGCACAGTTATAAACCAAAGCAGGCGATAAACCGCAACTTAAGATGAAGCGAACACCAGAATCTCCCTAACCAATGTTTAATTAGCAAAGGAAATAATTGCCACCGAAAGAAATATACAAAAAGAAAATGATTGGCTAACGCAAAACAGTAAAAAAGTTATATGCCGATAGTAAAACTGTGTGGTCATAAATGCGAGAGCAGCTGTTCAGATTTTGTCTCAGATGACTGCTTCTGTTATGATTGAACCTCAAGCAGCCTCTTGAATACCACGAATGGGAGCTCAGTATAGTCCAAACTTAAGCGTTACATGATTAGATTTCAATAAGTTCATGTTAGAGGACAAATTCTCAATAAGCAGTCCTCAAAGAACAGTACAATCCAAGGCAGATCTTATCTACAATTTCCCTTCCAACTCTTATGGTGGTCCAATCGCACACTTCTCTTTCCGGCATACAGCCACCCACTCTGGCATCATATTATCCAGTTATTTTTATGAACGGCGCATATGGTTCTCAAGAATGTATTCTCAATGTTGAACTGAAAGAATACAAAAATTGGAAAAAGATTGGCGCAGTTGCCTAATTAAGAACTAGGACTAAAATAACCAATAAAAAAGTAAACCTCTCCAATGGAATATTGATTGAAAGTGACACAATCTTCGTTTAAATCTCTTCAAATCATCTGCTACTCGTCAAGCAATTATGCAAATTTTTGCTAAAGCTAACTTCAATACATTACCAGATAATATTCCCTTCTTCCTAATATTTAAATATCTATGAATTCAGATCCTCCATGGAGCCTGCTATCGACGTTCATGCTTGTGTTACTGTCAATCACAATCACAGCTTTACTACTATGATATCAGGCTCCTAAATCCTAGATATTTATGATGCTCAACAACAATCACCCCTTCGATTTTCTTTTTTTATTCAAAGAAAAAAAATCAAAATCCTACCCAACAGTTTGGGGTTTCAATCAAACTCCAGATTTTCATCTCTTCAATAGAACATATCTTGTGAGGAATTGTTTCAAGGACACTTAAACGTCATATCAGTAAAAAAACTATCAAATTTTACAGATAAGTGAAATATGCTTGATAAATGAGAAACCTCTCACGAACTGAGACAGATGGGACAATGCAGCCAAACATATTTATTCATTATCATAAAAGCAGTGAAATCTGAAAAAACCGTTAGTTATGCAATGAAGAATGCATAGATCGAGATTCCATTCGTTGTATCGACATAATAAAGCATAAATTATCCGTTAATTGACACAAAACGAACATGTTTATATTAATATTGAGTATCAAATATGTTGTCAGGAGAACTATCCATACTCCGATTTGTTCGTACGATTGTGCAGTTAGGATTCGAGATTGCCAATATGTTCACAATAATTGTTTCTACCACTTAATTTTAGTTACAAAGGAAATAAATTTCTAAGCATCTTTTATCCCTTTACATTGCTATAAATATTTCGTCCACAGCATAATTTTAATATATATATATGTATATATATATACATATGTTCAGGAAATTTCAACTATTTTTCATGGAATTAACTCACTGTGGTAAGATAATTTGCAAAAGCAAAACCATGAGTTGCTAGTCATATTCCGTTTTACATATGGTATGCTTAACATCACTACGCTGTTATATTCTACAGATCTAAATGCATCCCATAAAACTTACTATAAAATAATGAAAATGACACGCATTGGTATCATTAACTTACTGCATTACCAACAACCGACTGCAAATTAACGCATACAGCGAAAGATATTAGTCTAAAATGAAACACAGATGCTCATAAACGACTGCCAGAACACAACTTGGTCATAAGTTTAACTGTTCACAATGTTCCTTCTTATTCAAGGAACTAATGAAATCTTTACAATTTCGCAGAAACACTGAACATAGAAATCCTCTTATAAAAAAAAACTGAAAGTATTACACGACTGTAACTGAACTCAAAGGAACACCATAAGCGACGGCATTTTAAGACTTATAGTTTACAACTAAATATTCATGAATTACACATAGAACTGTAAGGTTAAAAAAACAAAGCATTTCAATAGATTTTAGTCATACACAACGCACCATGAATCTTCGGACATTGACTGCTTTTTATGTTCGATTTATATTACACCTACGCAGCTGACCAAATAACGTGATATCAGTGCCGATAGCTGCCGTTTGATGCCCGTGCTCGGGAGGGTGATGTGACTAGAAGTGGTACATCCTAGTTCACATTTCAAAATGTTAATACTTGCATCATATTACTGCGAACTTATTTTCATATGTACAACTATTTTACGAGGAAAATACCGATTAAAATGTAAAATCTATGGAAGTCAAGCTTATGCAATAAAAAAAAGTTCTGATTAACGTGGCTACAGATAACGCCACTAAAAATCCACGTACAGAGTTAATCTGAGAACAATCACTTAAGGAGCTGGGAAAGAGAACTGTACAACAAACAGCAGATCAATAAATAGGAAAACACTTCAATATAGATATATAAAAGCAGAGGAACAAAAGAAACTTTAAAGTAGTGTCCTAATTCATTAAAGATTTAATTACAGCAACAGTAATATTAGTGCACTGGAAATAAACATCGATATGGGGAGAAGAAATAGCATCGGAATAGGAGAAAGAAACAAGCATTTATCGATATAGCGAGAACTATAACATAGGTCAGGAAGGGATACAGCAATGCTTTAAGAATTAGTCGAACATCAGCTTGAGTGTGAAATGTATGGCTGCAATGCACTTGTAACTTCATCTCTTTCAGCAACAATGAGGAACTATAAGACAATCATGAATTGACATGAATTCATAAATCAATATTCCGGAATAAAGCATTATTCGATGAAATAATTCTCTAATCTGCCAAATGAACTTGTATATTTCGTTACACTTAGAAACCGTTACTTGAAGAAGATTAAGGGATGTAGCAGTACTACAAAACCGGTATTATAAGATAGAAATTAAATGAAATTTAATCAAACTCCTTTGTGAACCAATGTCGATACAAAACCTCAAAAGAGGAAATACTATTAGAACATAAATGAGCGGACTTAATAAAAACTACGATTGATCGAAGTATTCAAACCTAGGGATTCAAACATAGAGAAGTCCTCTAAATTTCCAGGAGATGGTTGAAGCTCTCAATGTTCTCAATCGGGATGTAGTTGAACAAAAGATGAACAGATTATTTGTTTGTTGCCATGGATTACAAACAGTTTTCTTTAAGCAATTTCTAATAGGTACCGTCTAATAACTCAAACTCTGATTATCCTGTCTAACATATTTTTCAAATCAACTTTTTCATATTGATGAATAATAATGACTATTTTATTTTTCCTATGCACAGCAAAACAGAATGTGATGCAAATTTCCGCAATTATCTAACAGTAATATACATTACACTGATAACTATCTCATTTTGATATTATCAAATGAGACCTGGATTCTGTAGTATTGCTTCCTGGTAACTGCATCGACTTACGCTTATTTCTGAATCGTCGGATTCCAGATCGGGATATTCTTCTTTAGCCTTTTCAGCCTTCCCTTCTGCTTCCGGCTCCTCTTTCACTGTATTTGTACATCCAAACATTTTACTTTGGGCAGAACTAGATGACCTCCCTATATCTCCGACTCGATAAATTCCTATGACAGGCTCTACACGTATCGCCGAGGAATGTGATGGCGATAATGCGTTAAGGTTTTCACGCAAAATTTCGATATAACGCTGATAACGCTCTCTCTGCAAAGAGAATCAGAATACACTAACAGTTTAATATCAGAGCTTTGAAAATACATTATTTTCTTAACATCATAGTGGAAAATGAGATGCCGACATTCAGATGAGCAGTCAAGTAGTCTTTTTGACTACTGCATTAATCGACTTTACAAATTTTTTAAAATGAGCCATACCATACCACATGATATCATATATAGTTGAGTGAAATAAACAAACTTCTTGGTATAAAAAACGTTCTTTGTAGAAAAAATCTTGCACGACATGGCCTTTTGCTTTCAAGGATGGTGCTGTTTTCATAAGCTCTTCAAGCTTTAACCCCATTTCTTCCTCTTTTTTTTCGTGTACTCTCAACTGCTCGGACTGCAACCAATTTTGACTTTCTTTATACAAGATTATTGCTGAAGCAGCCATAAAAACAAATTTATTACTAAACTACGCCATTAGTCTTATGGTTTTGTGCTCAAGACGGCTTTTAGTTCTTATTTCACTATTCGAAATCAAATAGCTCAAATGAATGTATAAAATAAAGGAAACTTGAAAACAAATGAAAACATGCAATAATTACTGATGGTTGCAGAGATTTAATCTGAGAAAATATTTACTATTGATAGGCCTGACGGCGCACTGGGCAGTAGGGGTTTGTGAAAAACTTCACTCTGATTTGAAACAGATGCTGGTAATGCCGGAGAAGAAAAGGCTGCAGCAACATAATTAATCGTATCAATCCACTGCTGCACTTCGTTTGGATCACTAAAAAATCCATCTTTTTTATAACTGGGTGACGTAAAATGAAATTACGTAAAATCCTAAATAAATTTAACTAGTTAATAATGTATGGTTAGAAGACTTCTTTATTTAAAAATCAGAAAAGAACCTGATTATAATATGATAATGATTACGTACCAAAACGAAAAACACTCTTTTAAAAAAGACGAAATAACAAATATAATTTCAGCGCGAAATACATGAACAAGCAGCAATAATCACCTCGTTTGAAAAAGTGTTTCACCGAGATTGGCCGTTCTTAATTTGAATACATGTTGTCGCTTGCTGTAATCTTCAGGTTTTTCAGCTAGTGCATGATGTAAAAGGATAGCATTATTGAATGTCTGGAAACGACCATGCCGAAAACCGTTTTCATCCTTATGTAAGTAAAGGACCATCCCTCGAAGTCGCGCATAAACCATCTTCCAACCACGGCGGCCGAACGGAGCTATAATCGAATAAATCAGATACCTCAAATATACTTTTCTTTGAAATACTGAAGTATAGATAACTCCAAATCTTCCTTCAAAACCCGCATAGATTTTCAATGTAAATTAGAGCCGACCATGCAACAAGTTAATTTGATAACTACACTTTCAATTCCAATATCCATTGTTAAGAAAATTATTGACTTACTTCGCTTTCCGTCTCTATCAAAAAGATACTTTCTCACAACCCAACCAGCTTTATACTCAATCTGGTCATCATCACTCATTGTCGACCGTGATTTTGACAGCATCTTTTTCTTCTTTTTTTCATGAATCTGTGAAATAATATCATCCGCCATTGATGTATCATTCGATGACGTCCCTTCCAATTCACTGCAAACAGCGTTTTTTTAAAAAAAAAGCAGTATGATATTAATTCCTGGAGATTTAAGCCAACTGTGCTCAATAAATGAGCAAAACTTACCCAACCCATTTAATAGGTTGCTCCTTGATAGCTGCATACAAAGTCTTCAATAAAGAACAATCGAAAACATGTTCTGTGTGACCTAGATTATCTACGAAATCACGACTAGACATCCGTCTTCCAACATTCTGCAGACAGAGAAATTAGAAATGCAGAAAATGCAAAATTAAATGAATATTGAGGAAGCACAAATTAAAAAGTTGTTTAATACGTGTTATCTTGATTAATTACACGAAAAAAGTAACTTGTGAAAATGTGATAATTAAAATAATTTCATACCGGACCATGTAAATCTGAGTTCAGCAACAGTAAGGCACAAGTAAGTGCATGAACCTGGTCTAAAAAATCAAATCATGAACATCCAATATTAATAAATATTAGCACTACATTCACTTTTCTATTCTTCTCACGAGAAAGTTAGTATTCTACGACTCTCTTTCAAATATGCAATAAGCAGTTCAATGTCTCGCGATCAAAAACTATAGTTTCTATTCGAAAAAAAAAAGCATGAAGACCCAAGTAAGCTATTGATACTTCTACTTACCTGCACTTCTGAAAAGTGTTGGATTGCACTCATAATAACGATTTGAGAAATGTTCAATGATACGAGTTCTTTCTTGAGTTTCACCTGTGAGGCAAAATCTTGAAAGGAAATCACGTAGTGCTGCATCCAAACGAATACCGGAGAAATTGAACAAGGCACAATATTCTTCGGCAACAGATATACCAAATTCATTCCTAAATTCACCGCAAATGAAAAATGTATCATATTTTGTCAAAGTTTAACCGCTTATTTTAGACATAACACAAAGCTTTATCAATCTGAAATTTGTTTCCACAAAAACTGAGGTAACAAATAACCAGCTCACAAGAAAATATATCTTTTTTTGCTTAAGAAGTTTCTTAATACTGAATTAATTTTTCCTTAATACATTTCTTGGCAGTTTCACATTTATGAATCTCCATTTGACCTGCACTAAAAACTACAAATATACCGCTAGATCAGAATAAAACCTGCCAAAATTCATGCCAGTGTGAATGCAATTCTCATCCTCATAAGGTATCCAGAACTTCAAGAAAATTACTTTTTCGATAAATGAGCTGCGACATGTTCTCTTTTGAAACCATCTAATATGAACAATCGCTTAGCAAGACGCACAGGTGCTTCAATACCGAATTCCGATCTCCCATTGCAATCTAAAAAATTTACTGGACGAAGTTCGCCATTTATTTATTAATTATGAAAAACTGTTTACCTGAGGGAGATGGACATCTGATTGTTGACACGAAATTGCTTATGGCGTAAACAGAAGCCTTCGAAGGGCTGTTTGGTTCGCTGAGACTGATTTCGAACGATTTCGCCACAACGGCATTTTGACGTTCAATCTCCGGGCCATGTGAAGGTGCCGTAGAATTACTGCAGTGTGAAGATAAAGCACTAGAAACAGTTATCACGGACCCACTTGCTTCTGCTGTACAACTTAGATTATTCCTATCTATGTTTACCGTCACTGAGGAATTTTTCTCGTCTATCCCGATATCCTGAAATAAATGACCAAATGACTATTCTTATTTTACTGACGCAGTATTGCAGAGTGATCGAAAAACCCATTTTGCTCATTTTTCAGTTCATTTGCTTCTTACTGTTTTTAGCTCAAAAAACATATTAATATCAAATTAAAACCTGGAGATACTCTTTTTCATGTAGTCCATTTTCAGACTGTGATGCAGGGACTGCAGATTCTGGATTGAATCTCCTATTTCTCGGTTTTTCTTGCATTGCTGAAGGAAAATCGTTAAATGGTCTTCTAGGTACAGATAAATCTGACTTTTCCGTTGTTGGTGGCAACTGTTCGCAATGCATCTGTAAAAAGTTGTAATGTAAACTTAATCAGAATAAAGCGAAGACAATATAAGCGATTTGCTATATAACACATAAACATTTAAAGCAAATATTGCTTCAAGGTCCAATTTATAATTTTTGCTGTTTTCAAGTGACAACTTGTCAGGACAAAAATGAGGAAATGAGAAAGCAAGGATGCATGTGATTAATATATGCCTTGTAATAAATTTTTGTATAACCATTTTGAGGTAACTTGCACATCAATAAATACCTCAGCGTATCGTGGAGATATTTTGTGGTTTAAATTAATCATTTTATCACCGGTCATTAAAAAGAATTCAGAACGTGGTGCTCCATTCTTTAGCGAGTTCTCTGATACCTTTTCCGGATCGAGTGGAGACCTTACTAAATCGTGTCCAAAGAGCACTTCTGTCATACCTACAAAAGTTACTTTGAATAAATATAAAGTAAATTAAATGTTTAGCGATTAAAAACTGAAGCCTTCTTCGACTATAGAAGCGAATTTTGCGCATAAATGAAGATCTGAAGTTTATTTAACAGAAACTGAGAAGTGTTAACGATCTAGTTATTCTCGTGTGTAGTTTGGTGGTTCCTCCAAGAAGAAAAGGTAGAGAATAAAGCTAAGGTGGCGTATAAAACATAGCTTGACCTTAACCAGGGAATAATTAAAAATAGGTTATGTAAAAAGAACCTCAACAAATATTAAGAAATAGAATGGATTTATATGACACGCATTATTGATGAATAGGCGACATCTAGTTAGGGGCGACATAAGTCTAGTTCTAAATACGGTTCAATCAAATAATATCATTAGCTTATCCCGAGTACTACTTTCATATCTCGTATTAGCTATTTAATCTTTAAACTACAAATACTCTAGGCATTAACGGAACAGATTAACAATAAACAATTGCTCTCTTTCAGTCAACCGAGTAAATTATGAAGAAGCGCTGAACCAAATGCCGGAAGCATTCAGCAGTTTATCTTTTCATAAAATCCTCAGATGTCTTTGCATGATGTTGGGTTTTGGAAGACGGCACATCTGAAATATGGACCGGAAGGATATCGTTCTTGTTTCAAAACATTATAATTCCTGGAACAATAATCTTCCATTCAACAACATCACGTACAATAATTATTAAGAAATCCGTAGTGAATCATTTTAAATTAAATTTAACAACAATGAAAAATGTAATAAGTGTAAATGAGGCAAAGTAATTAGTAGCACAAGTTTGCACGCTGCTAATTTATCACTGCAACTGCTGACCGTCTCACCAATGCGCAAACTGCTGCAAATGGTTTAGGCGCTAACATCTCTTGTCACTTGGAAATCGATGCTCAACTTCCACCATAAAGGAATAAAGGAAGAAAAGTGGAATGGATATGTGGATAACTCACGTAGCAGCAACAGCTCATGAGCAGGCACAAAACCAGGCCACATCTCACATGAATCCAATCACGGGTAAATTTTATTATAAATTAGAAGTGATGAATGTCTTTGAAAAAGGGTGAAAATAGAATTTTTTGAAAAAGATATTGAATGATGGGTAGTGAAAGAGAAGAGAGGAAAATATTGCGTAACATAGGAAAGCAAACAATCAAAACAACGAAGGGTCAGTTTGTGTTCATTAAAAATTCCATTATAGCACTGATTAATGATAATGAGAATGAAGTATTTCATGGCTAGACGCTGCTCATCAAAACAAAGCCAGATTTCACATCAACACCTCCTCCCGGCCATAACGCGGTCGTTATTTTCGACCAGTTGCTAAAGAAGTTCTATTAGAGACTGGCGCTATGTCGCATCGACTCTTTCCATCCAGGGGATAGCATTTCTTGCTGAGTGCAATCTTCCTTACCATTTCTTTATATTATTTTACACGCCTCAATAGAAAACAGTAAAGATTGCAAGAGACAACTCATTTCTTCGAAAGTTTGCCTTTGCATTTACTGCTTGTGAATTCCGTCTAACGTCCAGCTTCTATAGATCTTCAAAATGCTATGCAAGCGTATTTCATCACAGCATGTTTCATCACACGTGCTCCTATGTCATGTCATCAGAATTTATAATAAGATTCAATGTACACTTTTTTGGCAGATATTAACTTGTTAAGAATCGAGATGTCAGCAGATTGATTCAGTGCAATTTGAATGTCGAAATGCAACACTAAGTACTCTCTCGGCCTTGTCGAACCGGTCAATCGACCGGTGGTTATTCAGAAGTCTCGTGCCATGTTAAATAAGTAATTAGTCGGAAAAAGATGCAATTGCAAGTGCAGCTTGCATGTACATTTTGCAAATATGAGTGAGCAAGGATATAACAAAGTAAAGCTGTTAAAAGTTTTCAACATCTAAGCACACGAAACTGTAATCTGATATTGATATGTAAGACTGTTTGGCCATTCCGTTCAATAATTCTCATTCATTTATGAACTTCTAAATCGGCTTACAATTAGTTCAACTGTCAGTTGTTCGGAGTTTTGGTTCTGTTTAGAACTGTTATAGTGTGTCCCTTCTTCATTCATAAGTGTTGGGTTTACTTTTTCCCTATTTTCTTCAACTCCCAAATTATTATTGCCTTCTTTTTTGTGTTCATTGTATAAAGCTGGATTATTTAATTCTAATGAATAAAAAAAATCCCTTTTCTTTTACAATAATCAACATTAGTGAAAGGAAAGTATAGAATTAGTTTGTTGTGGAGATGGTCAAATCCATCTCTGCGATTTTGCAATTTACCGTAAATTCAACATTTTTTTGCAGTTTCTGCTTTCCTGTTCCCTGATAGAAACACATCACAGATATTTTGTAGTTTTAATATTGTATTTGAGTTTGACAATATTGAGGCTGAGTGAAATTATTGTCCCCGTCCGCTTTGTCCGCATCGCCTCAACAGCTTAACAAAAGTGAATATTGAAGCACATAGACTGGAAAATCTGAGACAAAAAATGACCACTGTAACTTATAATAATCGAGTTAATGTGAAAGTCATCATGTAGTCCTACCAAGCAGAAAAGCTAAATTGAAAAGATTGCTTCAGTGCGCTGTGATTGATCAAGTGTGCAATTAAAATGAAAGGCAAAGTTTGATAAAACGAAGCAAAATTAAATATCTGCAGCTGAGCCGCAACCAGATAACAATTGCTGCCCATAAAACAGCACAAATCTTTTTATATTTTAACGACCTGTGTTTTGCAAATAGCAGATGCAGATAATATTTTTTTCAAATATGTCATTAAGTAAATTCTTGATCCTAGCTAAATCTCTTCCAAAATGTCCCACCAGTAGTTCTTTCTTATTTCTTATCAACTCCAGAAGAATTGAAATAAGATAAATTTTCCTAGATGGGACACATTTCTCATGTTGTCAATCGAGCAAAATCAATTCAAATTGTTCTTAAATTACCGTGAGCAGTGACTCCAAACTTCCATCTCATTTCATGAAGCCCATGAAAATGAATTTTAATTTTAAGTGGATGACTTCATGTTACTTACTCTCTCAAGCTGAATTTGTTTTAAATTTCCGTTATTTTAGGAAGTGCACAAGGAGGAAATCTTAACATTCGGCTTTTTCAAAACTACTTGAATATAATGCGATGTTTTGAAAGAATATGCCTCACATTTCTTTCGTTAAGTTTTCCTTTTTCCGAAACCCGGTCGTTTCTATATCATAGTATTTTTTAATCTTCAATTAAAAAACGAGTTGTTTTAAAAAGAAAACATTGGAAGTTTGTAAAAGACCCTTATAAAAAGAAAAATCCTGCAATAATGGTAGTGGTTCGGGATATAAAACAACGATATTCCAAATGCCTCGAGCAATCTCAGAATATATCATGTTAAGATTGGCTTCGATCAAGAAACCCATGCCAATGATCACTGCATTACCAGACAATGATTATTCGATACGTTGTACTGCTAAAAAGAGCAGGCCAAGTTTTCCAAATCCAAATCAAAATTAAGTTTCCCAAAAAAGAAAATCTGCAGACCATTCACTACCTACAGTGATACTAACAATATCACCGTAGTTTTATAAGTGAACAATAAAGTGACAGCAAACAACCTCCACAACATTACAATTATGCTTGAACAGAAGCACGCTTCCGTATGCAACAATCACAACTTTTTCTAATGCACTTGGAAAAAATCGATCATGCATGTTCGTATGAGCTGAGGTTCTGTTGACCCTCTATTGCTTAAAAACGTGCAACCTACAATTTCTCAATTTGTTTTGCGAACCCTAGCTCTAATGAAAACCTACTTCACGAATCCGCATTAAAATTGCAATTGCCTCGTGTCCTACGAAGACGAAATGAGTATTAATGCCAACACAAAAATCAATAATCTCAAATTTCATTTCCAATCTTATGATAGAGAACTTTTTAGAATCCACAAAGCAAAACGACAAAGAAGAGATCTGAAATTTTTGTGTGCTAAAATCTGAACTTCCAAAGGAATTAAAAAAGCAGATATACTAATATGAATCGAAACAGGAAAAATACGAAATGCAAGTGATAGAAAATGTCAAGTACAAATACTAACGTTGAAATAATTCGGCGTATGCCCTGAAAATCTTATGTTATGCTATTACTTAATCATGCTAGCTATAGAGCCAAATAATCTCTGCTATAAGTGATGAGATGCTGTAAGAGAAAGAGAAAAGTTCACATCTCTATATTACTTGAGCGATATGATAAAAAGGACACATTGATATAAGTGCAACGAAGAAAGGGTAAAATGTGATACTTGAAATACAGTATAACCAGCATAAATTGATAATTTTAAAGCAAAGTGTAAAAATGATTAAAACCATAATGGTCGTATGTATCAGGAACTGTTAGTTTAGGCTGGGCCCTGCTTCTGAGCTGGAGCTGGTTGTCCCTTTTTGCTCATAAGATAACGATGAATATGGGGGATCACACCTAGAAATGAAAGGATATTACAAAAAATATAATACACGGAGTCATTTAAACCAGCGACAGTAGCATTACATTTCAGGAAATTATTCCTGTTTCAATTATAAGAGAAATAACAATTATATGACGGAAAAAATAAAGTAAAGCAAATGAGTCACTTTTAAATATGAAATTCACCTCCACCAGCGATAGTGGCTTTTATAAGAGTATCCAGTTCTTCATCACCTCGTATTGCCAAATGCAAATGCCTCGGTGTGATCCTTTTCACCTTCAAATCTTTAGAAGCATTGCCCGCCAATTCCAATACCTCAGCAGTTAGATATTCCAGGATAGCTGCACTATAAACAGCTGCTGTGGCACCAACACGTCCATGAGATGTGGTTCTACAATTTTGCTTAAATTTCTAAAAATACTGTAAAACTGCAAGAGTTGAATGGGAAGTCTAACTGGAGTATGACCACGAAACTGCGATCTCATTTTAAGAAATAAATGTCGTAAGAGACTAAAAATAGCAAAAAACAAAAACTTACAGAGAAGTACAAAAAGAAATCGTACAGCAGACTGCTCAACAAAAAATTTTGACTTATGCGAAGTCACGATAACTGAAGAAAGACAAAAAAAACACTGGAAACATACCTTTGCTTCAGGAAGCGATGAATACGTCCAACAGGAAACTGCAAGCCGGAACGTGCACTTCGCGAGATGACCTTACCCTTAGATTTGCCAGAATCTTTGCCTGCCTTGCCTTTGCCTCCAGCCATAGTGTAGATACTACAAAAGTACCTCTACATACTTTCAAACATCATAGCATATGTTGCTTCAAGCGCAACAATATAACACTGAAGATGAAACCCCAATATTAAAACAGGGAGTACAAAAAAAGCAGCGACTGATAAACTATTTAAGTGATTGAAAGACGACCCATGGCTGCCAACTTTACCTCTAAACATAAGGCAATATGACACTAAATGCATGCAGGCTTTCAGAATTTTTCCACCAATGTACAGTAAGAAGATATTCATGGAAGTCCTTCATGATTTCCGAACTAAGAAACATGTTACTATCTAAGATGAGAGTTATGAGAACAAGAACTCTCAAAAAATGCTGATGCACATGAACATCAGAAACTCTAGCATATCTCACCTTGATCGGGTAAATACCGTTTTAATAACACCGAGACAATCAATCATAGCAACTTCAGTGATCTATACTAGCAAGCTTTGTAAAAGACAAAATGTAGAAAAAATTTTGATTTGCGGTAGAATATGACTCAAATTAAGTAAAAAATAAATGACATTTAAAACGAAACAAATCAGCCGTTTGATTGTCAATGTGATTTATCGCCCCACCTGGTAGACAAATGTTAAAAACGCTAATCAATATGTAATAACGACAAGTAGCAACAACAACAAACCTTTCCGAAGCACTCAAGTTAAGTTAAAAGGATGAAGAACCAACTTTCACAACCACTAAGCTATTTCACAACCGCGCGGGAGATGGCTTACTGTTGTGCTCTTCTATGACTGTGCTGTAGACGAGAATTGCACGAAGATGAAGAAGCTGAAAGGAACAGAGAAGATGAGAGAAGGAAAAGAGAAGAGAGGACGAGAGAGAGAAGCAGAGACGTTCCCGCCATGACCTTTGTATAAATGACGTTGGATCGATATTTTCGTATCAGGTAGACGCTGGGTGGATGTGATAACAATGAAACAGTGAAATGCAGGCCGAAAATGTGCGACAGGAATTAACTAAAACCGGAAGTTAATTTCGGAGTAAATCCTTGGAAAAAAATTGGAACCGCAACAATGAACGAACATTGAAAATTTTCTTATTGTCACAGTATCCTATCTTCTTCAGTAAGACGGCATAGTCGAGTGATTAATGAGATTGTGTAGGGAAAATCATTTGAGCTTCCACCACTTCATATAGAAATCACAACTCTTGGCCTATCCTTTGAAGACAGCGAGTATTTAAGTTAAGTTAGTCAAGTAAAACGCTAAATAAGTGAAAAGGATTTGGTAATCGATAATCGATATAGTGAGATGAACTTTGCTTGTTGGGATTTCTTTGGAACTCATGCTCATCAACAGAGTAATGAGAGCGCAAAAGGTGAAAAGTTTAAATACTGAAAACAGCAGAATAGATTAGCATTCAAATAACACCAAAATGAGCTGCAAAGGTCATAGACGAGTGACCCTAGCGAATTCCGATCTCCTCTAATTTATTTTCACTTCGGTTTATTGAAAACAAAGCTCTCTACAGTTCCATATTACCACTTCGAGACCTTTTCGTAAGTGTTCAAAAGTGATTAACCTCTGACTGATTCATCCTCAACTCCCCATCTAGGAGGAGGAAATGAGTTCCATGCCTAAAATGCAATTTTTTATTCAGATATGTATCCCAAACTAACAATGTTTTGGAAAAAGCGATTGATGGCTTTTATTGGAGATGAACTACTGAATGATGCTGGAAAAAAGATTTCCAGTGAACAAAAGCCCAGTAAAACTACGCTTTTGGAAAAACATTTGAGGTCGTTGAACACTTCTGAAGACTCATAATAGCATTTCTTATCAACAATTTCATCCACTGAAAGCAGTAGAACAAAAAAATAAAAAAAATTTCTTGACGGATTATACGACTCATATACTGACAGTTTGCATGTCTCATGGCTGATTGTATTATACTTGTTGACCTTACAGTACTATAAATTTTATTTAAACCCATAATTTTACAATTTCCCGACAGTGATTTAGATTGAGATTAGGGTGAGAAATTCCTTCTAGAAAAGTGTGATTTCTTAAAGCAAACTCTCGAAAGACCTTGTTCAGTTAATGGAAAAACCAGTATTGGAGGGGTGTCTTCCACTTTGGATGGACTACCCGGAAACCTTCAACTTTGCTTTTCCATTTTTGAACTGGAATGCATATGGTTAACCCTACAGCAATACCAACCAATATGAATGGAAGATGTATTACAAAAAGGAGGCAAATATTAAGCCGTCAATTAATGAATTTCTAAAAAAAAGAATTCGGCAGACTTCCTATCATTTGTCATTTATTGGGCTTATGTCGTGTTTGGAAATTTTCGGCCTGGGATATAATATTGGAAAGTTTGAAAGGGGTGACAAAGGAGAGGTTGATCTTAAATGAAAGAGTGCAAGAGAAGACAGAGAAATATTGTGTAGCATAGGAAAGCAAGCAATCAAAATAACGAAGGGCCAGTTTGTGTTTTTAAAAATTCCGATGAACTACGCTCAACGACTAAACATTGCAATTCGTTTCTGATTCATTTTTCCATTGATAACGGAGAGTCATTTAGCACTATAATTTGTTGAATGAAGTAGTGAGAGCTTCCTACTCTTTCCTGGCCTTCCGAATGAAGAACTGGAAACGAGAATTGAGGTCATATTCAGACCTCCTGTAAAGTGACATAGACCATTCACCCCCCCCCCCCCCCCCCACTTATTAGGATAATCACAGCGGTGAAATTCTTCACCACGAACTAAATCCCCGACAAATCTCATTTCCCCACAGAAATCTCCAACAAAATTACCAAATTTCGTGTCCTTAATATCCCGCATGAGTGACATTACTTCCTTCCCTCTACGGCTTATCATATCACGTCTTACAACGCATTTTCAAAACAGCATCACATGTTAAATATATCATCAGGAAATGCTTTAAGAGATGAAAAATACATGTCCATGATATAAGTCATATTTTGGAACTGACAAGAGCAAAAACTGATGAATCTTCTGTATTGTTTATTGCTAAAAATGAAACGAAACACAAAAACGAAATTTATGTTAAAAACACATAAGACATTTTGCTTAGGAATGAATAGAAAAATCATCCTTAGCAGAGGGAGTAAATCCAAAAGAAAAGGATCAAAAAAGGAACAAGCAACAAAATGTCACGATTTGCTACAAACGATTTCAACCGAATATCAATATTCTTCTCCATCGCCTTCACCATCACCTTCCAACGAATCAATTCCGACCTTAAAAAATACTTCAGAAATAAGTACTCTTCTGAAAAGATCATCTAGAAATCAGAAATCAAATATGAAAATAAAAACTTCAAAAGAATTGAAGAAGTACTCCAAACAATAGCAAAAATTTATTTCAAACTCAAACGATCAAAAAGCTCAAACCTCTTCATAGTCTTTTTCCAATGCTGCCAGATCTTCTCGCGCTTCTGAAAACTCTCCCTCCTCCATACCTTCTCCAACATACCAGTGCACGAAAGCTCTCTTCGCATACATTAAATCAAATTTATTATCAAGTCTTGCCCACGCTTCCGCAATTGCTGTCGTATTCGCAAGCATACAAACAGCACGAGGTACCTTCGCCAGATCACCTCCAGGAACAACTGTAGGTGGCTGATAATTTATGCCAACCTAAAAATACAATTAAAATTCTCACAAACAGGAAGAACAAACACTTTATATCCACTTTCAAGAGCACGATCAAAGGCATACTTTAAAACCTGTTGGACACCAATCAACAAATTGAATGGTACGCTTTGTCTTAATGCTGGCAATAGAAGCATTTACATCCTTCGGTACAACATCACCGCGATAAAGGAGGCATACTGCCATATATTTCCCATGTCGAGGATCGCACTGAAATCAAAATCTTGTTGATCTTGCCAGTACCCTTTTTCTCTTTTCTACTCTCACGCAACAGATAGAAGCAGAATTTTTTTAGTTCCAAGAACAATGGCGTTACGCCTTATAAAAATGTTACGTATAACCATTGGAAACACACGAAATCAATATTCAATAATGTCACTATGATGATCGTTAAAAAGTTATTTTAGCAGTAATACCAACCCTGTCTTCTTTTTCCTTTCTCTTTCCTGTTTATCCCGTATTTTACTGTTAATGCAAACACACGTTACAAAATCAATTTAAGCAAACAAAAATGCGACTCAAAAACCGCAGTCACTTTCTCATTTAAATTGTTAAGGGCTTCCTTTCACCCACTTCCCTAATGTTGATAAAAATGAAAAAACAAATCTCCTTTATCATCAATAAGTAAATACCCTTACTTTAACCATTTGATTAGCTGGTTCAAAGCATGCATTTGTAATGTCTGCTACCGATAGCGACTCATGATACGCTTTTTCTGCGGATATAACAGGTGCATAAGTGGCCAAAGGGAAATGAATACGAGGATAAGGTACTAAATTTGTTTGGAATTCTGTCAGATCCACGTTCAGTGCCCCATCAAACCGAAGAGAAGCAGTTATTGACGAAACAACCTGCAACATTTATACCTATTGTTTATGAAGGTATATGGATAGCATTATTAATCCCGCCCTACCTTCAAAATCTTTCACCAAACATATTTCCATGAACCTCATGGCATTCCGCCTGTTAACCTTGGTATTAGAAAGAGTAGAACCATATTTATAATACTATTATATCTGTATCACAGCGCAATCTTCAAATAAATGTTGGATGAATAGTCATAAAATAACGAACAAAATTAACCCTAATTTGAGCATAATTCTATATCACAAATGCAATCAAAGTTCCACAGACCTGCGAGATGAGCCGATTAAGATTTGTATATGATGGCCTTTCAACATCTAAGTTGCGACGGCAAATATCATAAATAGCCTCGTTGTCAACCATAAAAGCGCAGTCAGAGTGCTCGAGAGTAGTATGAGTTGTAAGTATAGAATTGTATGGTTCCACAACAGCGGTAGAAACTTGTGGAGCCGGATATATCGAAAACTCCAATTTGCTCTTTTTGCCGTAATCGACAGACAATCGTTCCATCAACAATGATGTGAAACCTGAACCAGTTCCACCACCGAACGAGTGAAAGATCAAGAAACCTGAAATAATATCACGTCAATGTATCTTGATGTATATTTCTATCATATATGCTTCTCCTAAACAATACATATACAGGATACCTTGTAGACCAGTGCAATTCTCAGCCAAACGTCGAATGCGATCAAGTACCAAATCAATTACTTCCTTTCCAATTGTGTAATGTCCTCGTGCATAATTGTTCGCAGCATCTTCCTTACCGGTGACCATCTGCTCTGGGTGGAAAAGTTGCTTGTACGTTCCGGTTCTGATTTCATCTAAACTTTACATTTCATTCACAGCAACTTCATTTTACCCACTACAAAAAGTAAATGTAAAATATGAAAGACGAATAACTGGTACATTAAGAGAGGATTAATATAAATTATCTATCACACACCTACTACAGTTGGTTCCAGATCAACCATAATTGCCCGTGGAACATGACGACCAGTGCCCGTTTCCGAAAAGAACGTTGAGAATGAGTCGTCAATCTGACTTTGTTTATCTGATGGCATGCGTCCATCAGGCTGAATCCCATGTTCCAAACAAAATAGTTCCCAGCAGGCATTTCCAATTTGAACACCTGCTTGGCCCACGTGCACTGATATCACTTCGCGCTAAAAAATATGGACATAATAAATTCACCCGCAAGCAGGTCGTAACAATTATGCCAAAGTACGTTGTATTCAGTTTTCTCCGTTTTGTAGCTATTCATATGAAGGGACGGAAATATGCGATAAAATTTACGCAGTATAAAAAAAGAGACATACCATGCTTGTGTTGAAACCCGGGAAGTGCTAAGAAACTGATCTGAAATATATGCGAAACATGATGAATGCGAAAAAAAAATAACTTGAATATTGAGCATGACGACAGTAACTTGGCTCGGAGATTTGTTAAATTAAAAAATTTCATAAATTTCTAGGCTCAAAATGGTTTTCACCGCTGTGATTATTCTTCCAATAAGTGAAGGATTCATGTCACTTTACAGGAGGTCTGAATATGATCTCAATTCTCGTTTCCAGTTCTTCATTCGGAAGGCCAGGAAAGAGTAGGGAGCTCTCACTACTTCACTCAACAAATTATAGTGCTAAATGACTCTCCGTTATCAATGAAAAATTCTGTACAACCGCAGTGACAAAATTGTTTTTGAGACTTTATGCTTCAAATAATTGTGAACTATAGCTTTTATCAAAGATTTTTCTCTCGAAAACAAATCAAGGAACATTAACGGACTTACTTAATGTCTACCGGTATTTCCACGCAAAATGTGGGAAACTTTCATTATGGGATTAATTGATATAGAAACGAAAACTTTGAGATGAAAGGTGAATCGATGAAGAAAAGGAAAAGCTCAGTCTTTATAGCCAGCACTGGTGCATTCTATGTTTAAGAACTAGAAGACGACGAGGTGCTATTAGAAAACACAAGACAAAATAAAAACATCAAACAACCAGAACTAAAAAATTTTTAAAATTCAATAGAAATAATCTTTAGTTTTGAAAACTAACAGTTTAAATTCGCATGTTTCTGTATTTTGAAAATATCTTTTCTTGATAGCAGCACCCGGCCACCTACGGTTTGCAAAATAGGAAGAAATGGAAATGTCGTTGGAAAAAGAGATAGGATAGCTGGGAGGTGAAGTATCTGTTATTAAAATCATTTGATTGTGCATCCCCTAAATGCACATCTCGCAGACAATTGAAATAGGAGATCCTTACCAGCAGCATACTCGGCACTATCTCCACTCTTCTCACCCACTACCACCACAATACTACCCATGTCCTTCATTTACACTATTACACTATAAACGCTGTCCAGACGACGACGGCCTGTCCGTCCTTGCTCCTCTTGCCTGTGACTGTGACGATCGATGAATGGATGATTCACACAGTGACAATGAGATCAGAAGACGAATATCATCGTAACTACAACGAGAACGATCGCCCCGCCTCTATCTGTCTGTCTGTCTGTATGGATGGATAAGGTGAGGTTCACCTGGGGTTCCTAGCAACCTCTTATAAACAGTGAGTGGAATGGGATAGCAAAAGTAGAGAGGTAAGATATAACTGTCGTATCCTGCTAAAGTTATATAACCATCACCCCTATAAACTTTCTATCAACCAGTGGCGTGTTAGTCGAGCGCTGCTCATTGCCCTATACCACCACCTTATTACACACTTCCTTCTCTTAGTACTACATATGGGAAATGAAGCACAAGACCCTTCCACTAGCTTTTCAGCGAACAGGTGAGGAGAGTTATTGTCACTATTGAAAAATATCCCAGCAGCAGCAGTAGCAGAAGAGGGAAGCATTCTGAATCCGGCCAAGAGGATCAGTGCTTTTCCAAATGACACTACTAGGAAATGTGAACGGCGAGGCGCTTACTATCTGGCAGCGATACTCTCCACCTTCTCCACGCAACTTCAACAAACATCCATCCTTTCTCATGCCAAACTAGAGGAATGATTCACGTCACGACGTTATCACATAGATGTCCGAAATGTTGAATGATCGCCGGTCATCCCATCATCAGTTTGGTGAAGGGAAAGAACGACAGGCATATAAATATATTTCTCTTCCCACATTTCTCGCGCCTTGTCGCAACATGACTTTGACTAGAAACGAATACTGATCAGAGCTGCTGCCATAGTGATTCTAGCCAATAAGTGCCAGTAAAAACCACAGAGGGATTGGACGATGACCTGATTACAATTCTCCAAATTACTTTTCAAACCATATTACGTCAGGGATAACTCGTCCTACCTTTCTAAACTCAACCACAATGTACAAGTCGAGGAACTAAAAGCGTGATCTTAGAGACAGGAAATCAGGAGGTTATTGAGCGATCATCGTATCATATTTATGACACTCAGTGGTCATTACCGACATCAACACGACTAGAAAGTATTCTTCAACGAACGCGGTAAAGGATGATTAGCAAGCATATTTATTCTTTCCAATCAAAATACCTCCCAGTGACTCTAACGGTAACCGTTAATTGAAACACCACTGACAGAATGCGTTAGAGTCATTGGTATCTGAAATCCCGAATGCCTCCTTGATTGAGAAGCAATCACATATCAGATAAAACTCAGTCTGGCCTTCTCACAATACACATGCGCGACACACAACCGCAATGGAGAAACAGGAGTATACTGAAGAACGACGTCCAAACTACGACCGTTGGAAATATCACCGAAAATTGCACAGATAATATCGTCAAATGCGATAGAGAGATAATATCTTTATTTCCCAGATCACAAAGTTTCCAAATTGAAATTTACTCCACTTAGTATAATTAATCAATTACAGCTAACTCCTGTAAAGGATCAGTGAACATTGGGATGTCAAAGGAAAAGCAATGAAAAAAGAAATTTCACAGAACAAATCTCCATATGAAACTAAAACAAGACATCTACAAGTTACACAGACATAGATTCAATAAAAAATGCTTTCTTTCAAATACAATCATTATATTATTAGATCCCGCTTTTCGAAACGGAACACGCACAACTAAACAAATTCCAAGATTATAACAGTCTGTTCACACTATTATTGTATAACTAAAAAACAATAATAAAACACCAACCACTTCTTTCAAGACAATTTCCTGCAACTTCGAGGACGCTAGTAGCAAATAAGAATCTGTTGCTAAAAGAGGTCATGATAAAAATATCGAGAGAGAAAGAGACCATATGAATAACAGCAACAACGAGGGTGCTTACAATGAATGATAATATTAGGAAAACATAAGACGGTTACTAAATTATAAATCCCATAGAACCATGCACCTAATGAATTAAATTATTTGTTTAGGAAGCGATTAGACATCGAGTTTACTATAATTAATAGCAAGGATCCCTAAACTACAGGAAATTTGGCCGAATTAAATTTCATGAAATAGCATGATAGAAAATTCAAATTTGCTATTACTGAGGTACTTTATAACGATTAATATCTGCAAGGAAAATGCGACAAAGAAAGAATTAGGAATGAGTGCAAGTTGGGATTATCAACGCAACCCAAAATAAAATAGAGTGGCTGATTCACTTTAACACATCAAAATTCTGACCATGCGAGACTCTGTAAACCAATATAACAGGTCTTAGAGAAAATAGTACTTCTAGTATTCCTAAGTTGATTATACGGAACAAAACTGCAGAAGTAGGCAGAAGATCTCAACAATTCAAAGTTACAAACTTTTCCAAAACATAAAAACGCTCATTCTTTATTATGCTCCAGTTTAACATCCGATTTGGTCGTTCCTTCAGCATCATTTTCGGCTCTTCTTGCCGCCAACATTTTTTCTTGTAGTTCTGCTAGAACATCCCGAAAGGCTCCCCAGGAGCTCATTGGTACTGCGATTGAAGAACGACTTCCAGAAATCTGCTTAACCTGAAAATTGCAAAACTAAGACATAACAAACGTGGCGAGGCGTCTTATTCTTTGCTTTACTTTTAAGCTTTAAGGAAAAGCATCAGAAGCTTGACTGTAAGCTTAAAAATTTACGGAAAAGCTCGAACATCAGGGTTCACAATATGATTAAGTACATTTGGAGAATTAGATTAATGACAGCTAATCTAAAAAAATAAAAACAAAAAACAAAAAAATATACCTCGGATATACGTACAAAAGTGCCACGTTCATTATGCCCAACATCGAAATAGAAAATTTTATTATTTTCAGCACGCACATGTTTCGGTTCGGGTAATTCTACGTTTGCATCATTCTGTAAAAATTATTTGTAAAAAATGCATGAAATACGTTCCATGTAACAAATACATGAAATACGCCATGAAACCATGAAAAACTGCTTACAAGAAAAAAAAACTACAGAATTTCCAAACCTTCCTTATTTTTACTATAATGAAATTTATTAGCTTACTTCATTAAGATATCCTTCTGCGTACTTATCAATCAATTCATTCAATGCATCACGCAACTGAGTCATGCCAGGTGCAGGTAATGCTATCTACAAACATATTTAAATAAAATAGTCTTCATTACTTCATTATAACTTGTTAGTTTAAATTTTAATGCACATGAAGAAAAACATACTTGTGAACGAGGACCTGAGTTGCTCCGCGAAACTTTTTGAGAAACACGTAAATAACGTCCCCTTTGATTTTCTTTCAGACTAAGATAATATCGACGCGACTCATGGACGATTATTTCTGATTTCAGCTGTCCATTTTCACCCACAATCGGCTCCTTACCAGAAGCTGCAACATGTAGAATTAGACTCTTCTTTTCTCAAAAATTTGGGAAAATCTTCGCTGAAAAAAGAAAGAACGAAGATTGAAAGTTATAAAATACCGAGGCCATCAAAGAATTTGACAAATTTGTCAAGATGATCACGAAAAGCAACTGCTGCGCTCATTGACAGTATCAATCGGCTTTTTCGCCCTCCTAAGCCAACCTGAATTAGATTCTTTTATAAAAGCATTAAAACAACATGCAGTTGAGGAAGTAACAACGATGTGGAACAAATCAATAAGAGTTTGAATTAAATCGGATTAAATATATCGTAAATGCGCTGAATTGATAACATTTATAACCACTTTCCAAATAATTTAGTCTGTTGATTCAATTTCCATAAACAAACTCACTTCCGCAAGTTTGATAAAACGACCTCGGCTATTTTGCTTGACATCAACATAAAATCGTTTACTCTGCACTTGTAGCATTTTGCTTGCAAGTTCTTGCTCTCCATGTGGAGGGTGCCGATCATCACTGCTACCGTCTGACATTGCCAATTAACAAGATGATAACTACAACAGATGATTAAAAAACGACTATATATAAAGATAAAAAACAATCTTACGATATCCACTAACATTAGCAGCAAAAGTAAAACTTCAAATTCCTTTTAAAAGAAAAAGCCATAAATGACTTAAGGGAATTATTGCTTTAGAGCTACGTGGTGTAACGTAAAAGCATAATTAATTTTCGCTTGTTACTCATTTAGCATTACAAGCTACCTTCAGCAGACTAACTTTAGCAGGCAATCACTAGGCCGCAGAAGTGCATCAAAGTACGACCCTAAAAGTTTGTGTTCCAGTGAACAGAAAATACATTCCTAGAATCAAAACCACTATGATAAACGCGCATTGATGTGCCGTATCATGAAACGCTAATTCTCAATGGTTATACAGTGAATTACCACATGCACTTTTAAATAAAAAGACTCCAACATTATTGAAGTAAAAGGTTACACTGTAACATCAATAATATCGTGATACAAAATTAACGTACCAGACCAATATACACTCGGACGCAATCTATCCAGCAACCGAGGCACCAACCCAAACGTACCACTCCGAGGTCTTTCCGAACTTCTCTACCTCTGCAAACACAAATAAACGGAAATTCATCACTCAACATCTAACATTATGGCTCATATAAACTTTTTTTTTTAAATCAAAACCCTTTCCTCATGAATAAGGATGAAAGATGGCAAAAGTAGGACCAAAGTTCTTAAACATTTCTTAAATTTCTCATTTTCAAATTTCTTAAACAAATATGAAGCAAACACTAATTTAGTCAAAATATCTGCAAGAAGTTTTATAAAATTCAGTTCGAAGATGTACTACAGTTAATTTTGTTTGATCACTTATATCCTACCAAAGTAACAATCACTATTATATTACAGCATAGAATATGAGGCCTTGAAACTTAGCAGAACAACGTTAGTTACGCTAAGCAGTAAGGAATATCAAAAAATGAATCATAAGGAATGCAATATCCTCCACGATTTCTATTCGCTTATAACGGAGAAAACCCATATTACATTGCTTTCATTTTTGATGAAAGAATTCTAGTCTATTTCCTTATAATAATTTGTACAGAGCCTCTATTAGGAAGATACACACCATATCGTCAAATT
Organism: Cruorifilaria tuberocauda; assembly: GCA_013365365.1. Taxonomy (NCBI): domain Eukaryota; kingdom Metazoa; phylum Nematoda; class Chromadorea; order Rhabditida; family Onchocercidae; genus Cruorifilaria; species Cruorifilaria tuberocauda. The sequence goes on from JABVXU010000089.1 coordinate 77,287, forward strand.
AACTTGTCTAAACTTAGCACCTCGGCTGTGAGGAGATGTACATAACAGAGACTGTACCTGATACTCTTTCAGCGTTCCAATTATTACGGATAAAGATCATAGGAAACATGACACTCATCCCCGATCCAGCCATGACCACCTAAACCATATATCACAAATTATGGACCACCCACGTCGACCTCACTCCTACTCCTCCTCCTATCCCACCCACACACCTGGACACTACTTCACCACCATGAAAGCATATTTAGGCTGGACGTTATGAGCAGATAAATCGATTGCGACTTGTCGAGAAAATTCGGTCACTCGAGCAATACTACGCCGACTCTCGTTGAAAATTTGTTTGTTCGTCGTATGATGATGAATACTAATTCAGACATTTTCGTCCCGGTTAGACGTGGGTTCGATAATTTGGGAGGGATAGTCATTAATGGTAACGGTGAAACTTTAAAAAATCGTAGATTTAGAGGAATTAGTTCCGTGCACCCACATCCTCTTTTACCTTTTTCAAGTTCCTTTGGAAATGACCCGATTTAGATGAAACAGAAAGGTGTTCTTTGAAACAAAAACCTACTTATTCAATAAAATGCGGTCCTTCTGACACATTTGTTAACGTAATGCATAGTTTGATAAAGCAAAAAACAGCTTCAAGCCTTTATTTGATTTGATTTGGTGGTTTAGATTGAGGTAGGGCTACGACAGCACTATTGATACAATTTGTAATGCAGGATGATTGGGCCTTACTGTCATATTTTAAGTGTTTGAATTATGCTTTTGTCAACGATACTTGTTGAAAGTGATACGCATTCACATATTATCCGTACCCTATGTACAGCTTCTAGCTGAGTTTCTTCAATCCTAGCAGTTACAACGAAATTGAAAAAGGATTTAAGTGGGAACATGATCGATAGGATTTGGACTGTTGAAATGTGATGTCTTATGATTAACATTGCAAGATATACCAAGTATATTTTTGGTGTAGACATTGGCAGTTTTCGAGCAGATGGTCGGTCACACACGGGCGACAATAATCTAGATCTTCTGCACCCACCGATATCTTTGTTCTTTGTTTGGTTGCAATACGTGTAAGAAAAAATCCGGCACTTTTCGGCCCTAATATTTTCCGTAAAAATCTGTTTTAAATTGGTTTAGAGTGCCAAGCAAATTCCATCAAAATCGATTTCATTCGGTTTCTTGCTCATGTACTGCTATTTGTACTTTATAGCTGTCACAAATATAAAAAATTTTTAGTTGGAAAATCTTAATGGAAATGCTCCATGGACATAGTATAGTATTCAGAAATTACGCATTGCATAGTACAAATCTTTTAAAACTACTGTAACGCTGAATATTATCAATTTTTGCATTATGCCTTTTTGAACGTCTGTCAGGAAACTCGAAATGTCAAGAAATCTCTCGACCACAATCTCTAATTTCAAATATTTTTGAAACTTTAATTTCCTATGTATCATCATTTGTAAAATCTAAAACACTTTCATGGCACCCGCATTCGATATTCCCATTCTCACTATAAAAACCGTCTCATAGAATTTGTTCTATTGTTCATTATCCATCTCCATATTCTCACAGATTTTTGCTCTTCAGTGCTTATTCCAGCAGTTTATTTTTGCTTCAAACAACTAATCAATGTTCCCATCGTATCGCCAACTCTGCATATTCTTTCTATGTTCATCCGTCTTCAGTAAAACCATTCTTTCCCACAGTAACCTTTATGTTATCGTACCATCTTTGTAAATCTTATTCTTAGAAAATAATATTAACCTTCTCTTGTAGACCCCATTTAAATACCACAAAAACCCCTCAATTTGGATTCATTTCTCTCCTGGTGGGCTTCCTACGCGAGTTTAGATGCGTGGTACCGGTGCGCACTAACCATTGACGATGATTTAATCCAAACCATATTCGTTCCAGGACAGCCTGAAAAGGGCAAAGGTAAGTAAGTTAAGAATAATTAATCACGATTATTTTGTCACATCGAGATATTAGTACTTTCACTTACATTTTATGTAGAATTCATATATAGATCAATCAAAATCAGGCAATTTTGTGCTTGTAAATCGATATAAAATGTTTTGGATAACATTTGACTTAATTTTACTAGGAATTATGCAATATAAGCTAAAAAAATGCAGTTTAATGGATGATAGATAGTGCAGATAGAGAAATCTAAGAAATTATTCATCTGGTAATTATGTTTGATTAAATCGATTATCATAATTTCATTCCTATTACAAGTGATCTATGATGTATGATAATCAACAGAACAGTAAAAAAGATTACGATAATTTAGAATAAGGAAGGTTTAGTACTGCCTTACGAATATATCTATCGGCAATATTGAAAATATTTAGTTTTCATTGGACAAGGTATAATGCATAACAGTATACAAATATATACCAATCACCATACTACTTGTTTTAATCCCAAATAGAAAGTTTTGGTTTTGCGTGAAAAAAATTCTTCAAATAGATCCAATGAACTGATCGACGAATTCATATCTGATGTCAAAATATTGGAAGTGAAGTAAAGAGTAATACAACAAAACCTTACAAACTTGACAAACCATGATGGGTACTAAGAAATAGCGGTTTTTCAAAGATATTTCGACAATGTTTTATCTATACAATAAAGCATAAATCACTTGTTGGTAATAAAATTCCCGAAAATTTCATATAATTCGAAGGAATGCTTTTCGTGGAAGAAAACGTGCAAAATATCTAATATTAGATGAAATCTAGATCTTTCAGGAAATATGAATCATCGCCTATTTATAAAGCGTAAAATTTCTATTCAAGCAGGAGCAATATGAATGCGATAATTCGTTTTGAAGTATGAAAGTTTGTGTACGAGAACAGGAGCCACTGTTGAAAACAAATAGTTTCCCAAAAACATTAACCGCTTTCATAGGCATAATAGATTTCGAAAAGGACGTAAATGTCATGTTTCCTTGCACTGATATATGTTTAGCTGCAAAAATGATTTTGCCCATCTATTTTCTGAATCTTACCCCATTTAAAAAGAATAATGGAAAGCAATCGGAATAATCATTGATCATTAATGATTACAGTTCTCATAAATGCACATGGTTTATTATTCAACATTGATACTTAAAGGAATTGTGAAGTGGCTGTCTGAAGATGTCATACTCAAATAGAAATTATTTTAAATAATGATTTATCGATTCCAGACTTACTTTAACGTAATTTAATCGAAGTAAGATGCAAATTTATCTTCATTGTGATGGCCATTCATAATTTAGCCTTCTCATGAAAGCGGACGATATTTTTCCATGTTTCCTCGTTTTCAATGCTTTTCATTTTCTTTTCATTTTTACTTTAATGTTTTTAGTGTAACATTAGTTTTTCTAATTTGCCAAGTTAGAGTTTCTATCACACTGTCCATTATCACATATATCATTTCCGTTCCTACCGCTCGCTCTAACAGTGTTAAATTATTTTCATTATAATTTATTCTAATGCTTAGATTAATTATCTTTCTAGCAAATCTTTTCGTAAAACTAGTAACTGCTGTAGAGAACAGAAGATATACTGATGAGCAATCCTACATACCAACATTATTCCGATCGCTAACATTGTGATTGCCATTATCCATTACCTCTACAACTGAAGCGGAATCAATACCACATGTAGTTTTTTGCTAAAATTTAATAATTTATCAGTAAGCTGAGAAAACCTTTTAAATGAAAGCATTTCCTGAAAAACTGCCCCAATATTTGCGATAACATGCTGGTGAAATGATGTGATTATCCAGTGAAATTTCCAACTAAAAAATTTTCTTTTGTTGTTCAAGTTTGATGGTAGTAGTTCTAAAAAGACTTCATTTATTATTCTCATTATTTTGTTTCTTGCCTTTCCGGAGTTATTTTGACTCAATTTTTATCATCATGAACCAAGATCCACAACAACTTATTTCAGATAAAGGGCTCAAGGGAAAAGAAAGACAAACTCTAAGTCAAATATTATAAATAATATCGCAATTAAGTAAAATTTAATATAAAAAACTTTCCTTGTCCTTACTGGAGGATTAAAACCGCATCCATATGCAGGAAGCTTTTCATTATGCGGCTTGCTTACTGGGAAATATAAGTAATATACCGAAAATAAAGGATACCTCTCCTTCTTGTCACTTTTGCATTTGATACTAAAATTATTCAGGAATAAAGGACACATCTTAATGTCACTACTGGATGGTATCATGGTGCGGGTATAATTTAATACCTTCATAATTACCTTTTGCTGTACCAAATACAAAAGCCTACTAGCTTTTAGATTTCTCAAGACTCCTGTTTATGACAACAACTGTATCTCCAATTTTGTCATGCCAAGTTTGACAGCGCCTATCAAGATTTAAACATAAAAAGCCAAAAAGTAATGATGAATCTGATAGCAATATAGAAAAAAACCTTTCTGTTGCTTGTTTTATCGTTATCATCTTGAAGGTCTGCATATCTAGATCTCTAAGTCCAAGTAATAATTTTACAAGCGTAGTTTTTTTATCCACATGTATATTATATAGGTAAAGAGTATAACGAACTGAGCTTTGATTTAGGATCAATAGAAAGGTGAGGTTTTTAATGGATGATTCCGAAGGTAGTCTTTTTGGATTAAAAAATTTATAAAGAATTATTTACTACTGCATATGTTTTCTTTACTCCTTTCTTATTTGTTTATAGTTCCTCTAACATCCAAATAAATCTGAGTAAAACGATTTCAGTACTAAATTTTAGCTATTACAAACACATTAGATCTTGAAACGATTCTTAGTCATCTGTTTTGAACAAATTGTTACACATCAGACGAATGAGCAGTAAAGTGACGGTAGCGGGGAGTACCGAGACTTAATATATGATATGTGATCTGTACAAGCGCTTCAACATGATCGCTTATTAACCATACTTCACAGTGACTGGTGATATTTTGGTTATCTGAAATGCCTTTATTTTTTCATAATTACTTCCATATTAAGTATGTGAAGTTATAAGTCACAGTTTGCAACGATAACAAGTCAGTATTTACTGTTTATATCTGTTATAAACATTATACTGTTGATTTCCAATTAATTAAAAATTAATATATGACATTGTTTTTCATTTCAGATTGGAATGTGGAGTGAACCCGAATTTCCATATCCTGAGACGGAATCGGCATATAGGCCGGTATTAACATGGCAACGTCGGCCTGCACGTTTCCCAATTCCGTATACTCGTCCACCGGACATGCCACCACCATTTATGAAGCCAGATATAAATATGATACGCATGGGTATCCCACCCCCATTTCGCATTCCAAGGATACCGCTTGAACTTGTAACTCCTCATGCCGGTTAGTTTTTTACTACAGAATAGAATTATCAAGTAAGTTCCAACAGACAACCTGTGTATAAATGATTGTACAGCTTAGTATTAAATTATCATGCCATTAATATTTGGTCTCTTCGTTATTTTTATTTGCTTTAGCGTTTCGTTATTTTATAGCACTTGACTGCAGTCTTCTCATTAAATTTAGAAGTAGATAATATCTGAAACCACTTATTCAAATACAATCTTATTCAGAAATCACTATGTAAAAATGAATTTGTCATAGAATTAATATATTTTATAGTACGCATATTAAAATGAAAAGTGCTTGAAATAAAAAAAAGACATGGAAATAGCGCCTTTTTCAGGTCCAGGAATGCCACCTCCACCGTTGCGTCCGGTACGGTCTCCCAGTGTATCGTTGTACCAAGATTTCTCCGCACCCCCACGTCCTACGCCTATAAATATCAGCGTCCAAACCTCAGCACTGAAATGTAACATAGAATGGAAATCACCGGCAGTATCAAGTTTGTTCTCCTCGATATCACGTGTAGACTTTCCTTTTAAAGTTTCTGTCATTGACATTTGAGTTCTGATTTCGTAAAGGGAATAATTTATTAAATGAGATATTCAACTGAAGCAATAGAAATAAGATGATTCAAGAAATTACGAACTGCAAGTCCTGCCGTAAATGTAAGATTACATATGTGTTATTATTTAAGATGCCATTAGTCTCGGTACTCGGCACATTTTAATCATTATATGGAAAAAGATATCTTCTTTTTCCTTATTCACAGTTCATTATTAGCATTGAATATTTCAAAATTAATTTCAGAAACGCTTAAGTATGCATACAAGTTGGAAGTTTGGGAGGGAGTTAGGTGTGACACGTATGATTTTCCGGCACACATCCTATCATATAAGTTAAGAACTACACCTGGTACAGTATATAAGGTAAGCATTATTTCTAAATGTTATGATTTGCAAACCTTAGCCGAATTATGTAATGAATGGACCTATGAGTTAGAAATATTTGGATTCACTACAGTATTCACTGAGGATTATTAATGTGCAAAAATTTTTTGAATAGAGATCTATGTTTTCGCTCGCGTTACTTAAAATTTAGATAATTAAAGTAAGATCTTTCTGTCATATCTAATTGTTATTCCTGAATTTTGCTTTTTTCATATTAAGACATTTGCATATGTTATTGATGCATTCATCTTCATTTACTAACTTCAATTCATTGTATGGGATAATCGGTCAGAAAGATCCAAATTTTGGGATGTTGAAAGTGTATTCATGGATTAAGGAAATAGTGACTAATTTCTTTTATGTTAGCTTGAAACTAATATTTAATAAATATTCAATGATCCTCGTCATTTTTCAGCTTGAGTTATCCGCACGTGATACAAATAATACTGTTGTTGCTCTTGGAACGACTTGCATGAAAGCAGGTTTGTGATTATGCTTCAGTGTATTAATTGTGGACATGTGAAAGATGGAGCCAATTTTATCGAAAAGAAAAACTGTGGTTCAGCGATATTGCAGTGAGGTGTATTTTAGTTTTCTCAGCAGAAGAAATGCAGGCGCTTTACAAAAAGTCATTAGATTTCGTAGGAACAGTAATGCATTCGTTCCGCTTCCTTTATCGTTGCAAACCAAAGATTTATTATGACGATATACAGGTATTCACATTTATGACTCAATCTTTAGTGTATTTCACTCTTTGATACTGAATAGTTTGAGTGTCTGGCATTACTTCGTGGTAATGCTTTGTGATTATATTTTGGTGAAATTTTGTTTTTATAGTGATATTTGGTATACCCAGCAGAGTTTTAGTAAGCTCATGTAAGTCAAGTAAGTCACAGACGGAGTTTTTTGATAAATTCATCATCTTATGTGCGGAGTTTTGAATAGTTTCATCGTGGTGGAATAATGGAAAAGTACATGAAGGATAATAATGGTCAGGCGGCGTCGTCAATTAATGGTGCTATAAGTGGTAAGTTTATCTAATTTCCAATGGCAACAATTAGCATACTGTAGACTGCAAAAAGATTTGGTGTCTACTATTGTATTATGTCATAAAAATTTGTTTAGAACGAGGTTAAGCTATTTCGCTGTCCTCTTTCACTAAGAAATGTCTCCCAATTCACAACAGCAGTGCTGACAAATAAATATTTATCATGCTATAATTATGACATAATTTAGGTCTGTTTTTTTCTGCTCGGCTCTTACCTGACGGAAGTTTGCCCACTCACTCGCCTTTTGGTAATGTTCGAATGTTAGTGCCGGCAATGACGCTACTTGACCCAGCTCGTGTAAACATGTACTTTTGCGATTTCTACTGCAACTATATAACTCATTATGTTACAGTTGTAATCTGCGAGAAGCATTCAGATGTGAGTTATGTCGGTGACTGCTTATTGCTTTTATGACACATTAAGTATTCGAATAAGATTTTATTTTCATTTATTGTTTGCTGTAACTTTCATCAACGCTTTATGGAAGGTCTGCTTTCAGACTGATATTTTTTGCATGCAGCGCTTAATTAAATTGGCTCCGGATTCCAACCCATTCTTACGAATTGTATTCAGACCTCCAATGTTTGAGCCTGAATTTTGGGTAAATAAGAATGTTTGGGTAGAGATATATTATACAGAAAACGTACCACTGAACTGGGGTCGATTTGATGCAATTACCGCTACCGGTGCAGGCACATCACGTGTGGGAGGCTTACCGCATAATAAGGTTTGTTTCTTATGGGGAAAGTTTTGTTTTTCTCATCTTATTGAAAGCATCAGTTAGAAAGCCGTTGTATCTTCGCAAACCTTATAATCATTGTGTGAATTGATGTACGTGATTATTTTTAGTTGTTTTACTAAATGACGTTTTAGCAATGTCAGATGTGCAATTTATATCCACAGAAAAATAATTCCACTGCCAAAATTGCCTCAACAAAGCTAAATTCAACATTTGAATTGCTTCTGCATCTGGAACATAAAAGATTTGGTAATGAAAATATAAGTGAATCAGCTGATTTGATCGAGACAATCTGTTCTGTCATCGACTCTGTGGTTGAACAATGTTCACAGGATACAGAAAATGAAAGCAATAAGCAGGTAAGAAGCATTGATGAATCCTTATAAATAAGATGTTAATTTTCTGGCAATAAATAGCTGTGAAGTTATTGGTTATGACAACTGGCGGACATCCGGCATTATATCATTTAAATATAAAATTTTGCTGGAGGTTACGACGAATTTAATGGAAGAAGAGCAGTTGTGAAAAAAGTTCTGGAATTTTTGTTAGGGTCGTCTCATTGTTGTTGGTAAGAACGACTTAATTCAATGATCAATGTCTTTGGCTTTTACAGGAAAGTGACGATGAAGGAAGAGGAAAGAGGAAACTAGAATCACCTGAAGAAATCATGCAGCGTCTTGATGCGCAGGATTTGTGCGAGGAGATGCAAGATGTTAAAAAATGTTTAAAAGCATTCGTTGATAGTATGGATAATGGCTTATCAAAGATTGAACGTTTGTTAAATGATGCGAGGCAGTTTTCAATGCACTCAACATTTTTGTCGCAAAACTGTTTTGTACGATAGCTTGTTATATTTTAATTTATTTGTGGATCTCAAAGAAAATAATATATTAAAGAAGGAGTTAAATTGGCTTAATAATGTTACTGGGTCGTTTTGTATTATAATTGACTTGGTCTATATTATTTCAGTTGAATGACTTTAAGCGGAATATAATTTAACGTTGTTGATTGAAACCGTTTGTTATGACTCACCGTTACCATGTTTATTTCCGTTTCTATGCATGTCCAATGTTTTCACTCTACGATCTCATCAATAGTCGATTTTCGCGTATCGTAGTTTTTGAACAGCATTGTGCGTTATCATTAGGCAATTAATCCATTTGTGTCGCCTTGCATGTTTTTGCACTTTTGATTGGTTGTTTCACATTTTGATAAAAGTCCAATTAGTTTTTGTTCATATTCATCAGTCTATTTAGCTTGCACCACTGAATTATGAGTCTATTGTATTCAAATTGAAAAATATGCTCACAGACATCACTTTTTTAATACTGTCTGTACTAGTTAGTCAGTCGATGAGTGTGTCAGATGAAAAATAGGAATGAAAAAAACATATGCTAGTTACACGTTATCGATGTTTTAAATGATTGCAACTTCACATGAGTTTCTGTATTAAATATGTACTTGCCGGTTTTCCAGAGATTATATCTGGCAGCAGAAGTAGCCCACGAATCAATCTGTTTGTATTTTTCAGAAGTACATTCATTAGCTTTATTTTATTCCGTCACTTTTTTAAAATTAATTGTGAAGTAGATCTCGGAAATCGGAAAGAATGACATTCATTATACGGAGCATTCTTCATGATATATATTAATAGCATTTTTTCTTAATTTTGGCAGTATATCTTTTTCCTTCCCATGTGTGTAGCTAATGTACCATTTGCACGTCTTTGGATATGTGCAGAGCTTATGACAAGTGGAGATCATAGAAACTTGGTTTTTTTTTTGCAGGGGAATTAAATTTGTGCAGGTAGTTTGAAGTGCAGCAATCCGCAAACTCTTAATAACTATAAACCAGCATAAGGTAGACAGGCTATTTCAATTAAAGCAAGTAAAGATCTTGAGCAAGATATAGTAATCTAGAAGTTCTGAATCTTTGCTAATTTCTACTGTTAGAAGTTGTCGACGGGACCTGTAGGTTGTTTTCTCCCATAGTGGCATCATCCTCTATTTGCATATTAGTTATGTGATTCTTTAATCTTATAGGTTCTGCATTCATTTTACTAACAGGTTCAAATTGTATTCTTTCTTTCTATTCGTAAGTTGCCTTGAGCGAAAAGTGCCTCATTATCAATGTTTTTGTTATTTGATGATACGCAAAACGTTTAAGATTCGCTCAAGTAAATAGTAATATTATGTATTCATTTTATTACTGAAGACTAACCTAGTGCAAGTATTTGAAATCGATTCGGTTTTTTCACTATGTGATTATATTTTTAATGCAAGCAAGATAAATTCTAAGCTAAATCATGGCTTTGATTAGATAATGTACTTTTGTTTTATGATTAGCGCCCTATTTTATTATTTCTTTCTTTCTTTTTTTTGTGGTGGATAAGTATTCGAATGAGTGGGGAAACAGATTTTCAAATGAACTTAGAATAATTAATGGTCAAGGTTCGGAGCAGTAAAAGAAGCTGTGAGATTTATTGTTTTATATTTCATTCTGATATAATATCAAAAACTTGCGTGACGTAAGAGAGTGTTAGCTTATATCTTATATCTTTGATCTTTGATATTGTCTCTGTTACAATTAATTGGACTGGTGTTCCCTATTTTATCCATCCATTTTACGAAATAGAGTTTGGGATTTATCAATTAATTTACTAAGGGAATTTTTTCATGGTTGCTTGAAGTTTTATTGTTGTAACTAGACTGATATTACTTCATTAAATGTTTTTTGTCGTTTCGACGTAGTTGATTTGGCAGTGAAATCAGCCTTCTGTTTAGCCCATGCTTAACGTATTAAACAGATATGCAAATCTCGGTACAAACTTTCATAGTAGATATTGCAGGTAGTTCATCTGTATGAGTTGTACAGATTTTATGGATTGGATGATTGGAAATGGCGCACAGCATTTTGGTATCGATATCAGGGATTGTTCGAAGGAAGGTGGAAAGGGATTGTTTGCAACAACAGACTTTCGGGAGAATGAAACAATAATGTTCGTACCAGCCGGAATTATCATTACTGCTGGATTTGTTGCCGAGATACCGGATTATTGTGATGTTCTCAAAAGGTTCAGTTTAACCTATAAGCAGAAATATGTTCCATAATATTTCTGAGAAAAGACAATAAATAGTGAAGGTCCCATAGAAATCCATCTAATTTAATCGGATTTTCCATGGAATCCTCCTAATGTGATCGCTTTGAAATTGATGAAGCATTGGAAAATCGGATATTCAAGATCAAATCCAAATATGATTTCAGTTTTTCTTTAAAAAGCAACATTTACTCACTAGTATCTCTCTCAGTGGTTCTTATATAAATGAACCATATTTAACTAATAAATGTATAATGAAAAGGAAGCTGGTAACTTTATCTTTCCACTCCTATCACTGGTTATTAATTTAGATACCGTTTAAAACCATTCGAAGTACTAGTATATTTCTTCTTAGTGGAGAAAGATCGAAACTCGAAATGGGAACCCTATTTGAAAGTGCTTCCAAAATCATTCTCAACACCGGCCTACCTACATCCAAATTTGGAACCGGAAGATTTTCCATATTGCTTGAGGAAGCAATGGTGTATGCAAAAAAACGAATTGAAAATGATGTATGAAAAGGTATACTTCTATTACTTTCATTATTAGATGATATAATATTTTCCTTCAGAAATATTTTATTTTCTTTGCAGTAGATAAAGATTTTTAAAATTTTATATCCATCCGTAAGAGAAAATTAGAATTTCTTTAACAAATGAAATCGCAGTTCAAACCTAACTCATTCAATGTAATTATTCTCGTTCGTAGTTTCTGATGATGTTGGCAGACAATACGACCTGGCATAATTTTCTGTGGGCCTGGCATATTGTAAATACCAGATGCATATATCGTTATAATAAACCTCATCCATTGATTGACAACGTTGAAGGCGATTTGCTTGCAATTGTACCTTTTATCGACATGCTAAATCACAGCAACGATAATCAGGTATTATGTTCTTCTTTGTGCTTAAATGGGTCATTTATTGGTTTTAATTAACAAATAAATAATTTTAAAATTCCACTAAAATAGTTAAAAAAAATCGATTTTGTAAAGTGATATTTTAGACTATAATATTTTGTCATTAAGTGTTGCGCAATGTGGGATAGTAGACTAAACTTATATAAAGTAACCGCTACTCGATCTATCCGTGAAGGAGAACAGATATTTATCTGTTATGGCAGTCATACAAATGGATCATTGTGGATTGAATATGGTTTTTATCTGAAGGATAATATCTGCAATAAAGTTGAAATCTCACTTGGCTAGTTTTATTTGAAATATTACTAATGCCAATGATAGTCATTCAATTTTCCTTCTTCATTTCGTTGAGAAAGTAAAAAGTTCTTAGTTGACGAATCTTGATCGTGAACACTTTGAACAGAATTAAAACAACAATGACATCTAGCAAAATTGGAAATGTTTTTGTAAAGTGAATCATTTTCATAGATACAAAACAGTAACTTTTACTAAAATGAATCGTTTTGATTTTAGAGTCTGTAACAAGAGTCATTAAGTGAAAAAAAGGTGGGATACCTTGCTCGGTTTCCTATAAGTTCAGTACAGTGCATTTTTAGACGACTTTATGCGACTTGCAAGTGCTGCTGGAATCAGTTTTTCAGATTTACATAGAAAAATAGTTTTTCAAGCAAATTTCCCATGGTAATTTTTCTGTCTCGTTTGTCTTTTTTTATTTGTTGAACTCTGTGGTAACATTAAATACAACACATATTTATAATTTATAGCCTACAAGTATTTACTTCTTTGTTCAAAAAAAAATCTTTAAATATTTCATATTCTCTCTCCATTAGCAAAATCGGCTGTCATTTGATAATCTGAGGTCCTAAATAAGTTCACATTTTTCGATGCTCTCTGGTACATCATCTAAAGCAACCATTTCTCAGAACAGCGGTTCGAATATTCAAGAGTTCAAGAGAAACTTAAAAAAGTTTAATAATTAATTAAATGATATTACCATATTCAGGCGTGCATGGTCCGCCAAAATCTTTGCAGTAATTTTCAGTTTTATATACGCCAGTGACGTGAAGCCAAATTTTGGACTTAAAGCAAATTTAGCATTGCTGAAAATGAGTCACTCAAAATTGTAAGTTTCGGCATAATTTTTATTTTGCTCTTTAATCCACTTAGTTATCTATAATATTTTGGATTCTTCCTATAGATTAGTGTCAAATTCCTTTTTATTAATTAAGAAACTTATTGGAGAAAACATTTTTATAAAAATGTATGGTATAAAAAGCTTCAGGCAGCACTGGTCGAAGGTGATCTATGAAGAATCGGAAGCTGTAGCAGACAGTGATGTTCTCATGATTGTGCGTTTGCTACGCGATGAAATGATCAAGAATGGAAAGAGATCACCTCAAGAAACACGGTGGTTATGGAGTGAACAAACTGCGTTATTCCATATCCTGCTCAACGCTAATTAAATATATGACTAATTCCTTTTACGTAGATTGATGCATTGTGTATGGCTTTCCTTTTTGATGAATTTGTTAGAGACCCATTGTGACTCTCATTTTAATAGCATTTTTAATATCTTGAAATTTGCTAGAGATTTTTTTAACCTATGAAAAATAATACTGTGAAGATTTTCTAGCTTAACAGTTTATATTTCAGGATATTATATTGTTCCGGTTTTCTTGGGAGATATCAATAGTCTACTTCGCACAATACCTACAGAAACAGTTCAGAACCTCTACCTCTGAATTGTAAGTACAGTTGACAGCAAAATTTACTTACTTCCAGTTAGCCCGAGCTTTCAGAGTAACAACTATAAAATCGAAGTGACATCCTTCACGAAGACTAGTAGTAAGATAAAAAAATTTGAGGCAGCTACGTTATCAGGCAAATCACATATTCCCACGACACGGAACAGAAGTTATCTTCAAAGTTAAGTATTGTGGTCACGGGGCTCAGGACTACTTTTTAGATAACCAATTACAAAAAGTTCCTTCATTTTCAAAAACTAAGTAACCAAAAGGAATTCTAAGTTTAAAAACATTCAGAATTTTTTGCGGAAAAATTCTCCAACACTGTGCATTTACAACTGTTTGCACTCTATCATAAATTTAGGTACTATTAGCTTCCTAGTCTCGGTTCATAAGAGTTACAAAGAAAGGAAAGAAAGCAACAGGATTAGATTTTAATGCGAATTATTAAAAATTTCAATATATTATTTACTGCTAAAGATTATACAAGCGATAAATCCTAAAATTCATCAATAGCTTTATCAACAGCATAAAAACAAACTGTTGACACAACTAAGCACAACCAGTCACAACATAGAAATTGAAAACTTGCACATTTCATTAAACTAGGGCAGAATAACCTTGTTTATTAATTTGACGTCCATCTAACGGGAGCATCTGGATTGAAGGCATAATTTTAATCTATGAAGTGTTAAAGAATCAAAGTGCTTACCGAGAACTTCGGTTTCCGAGTTTGAAAATGGAAGTGGAGAGAATCCCATCACCGATTTACAGATTTCTTGTACTTGGGGAAGAAAATTGAAGGAATCATCCTTCTTATCTATTTGCAAAAAATGTAAGATTTTATTTTCATTCTAAAGCAGCTTCTTACGCAGTGTAATAAAATCACAATCAATGCAAAACTTGATCTGAACAACTATGAAGCGGAATTAAGCACAGTCTTAGGGTTTGATGAAGCAAAGTTGATGAATTGGACAACAAATTTTTCAAACTATTTTCTAATTTCTAGACTCATTAATTAGCTAGTAAAACTAACACTATACCAGAAGACATGCTGTAACATTCCCAGTGATTTTGTGATACACCGTTGGACAGCTAAAACCATCATTAATTTGTCATGAACAATTATGAATAATGCTTAGCAAAGTTATGAGCGGTTCAACAAACAAATAAAAAGACGAAAATTGAGCCATGCACAGCAAATTTTTTACCGCACAATTTGAAAAACCGCCATAAATATACATGATTTTTCTGCCATACAATGAAAAATCGTCGCTTCCCATACTGACAATCGCAATAAAGTTGAATGATAACCAATATTATGCAGGCTTCATATCACCAAGCAGAAAGCATAGCATTCGATCAATTATAAAACAAGCCAGCAAATCCGCCGCTATGCAACTTAATAAAGCTTTTCGATACTGAAATGACATTTATTAATTGCAAATAGAAAGTGACACTAAAATCAAACAGAAATATAATATTTGTAACAACAGTTTTCTCCATCGATTCTCCTCTTTCTGAAAGATATGAAAATAAAAGCTAAGTGGAAAACGGTAAGCAGTGCAATGAAATATAAAGTGATCGAATACCTCAAACTACATTCTCCTCCATCATGAAGTCGTTCATCGAAGTGTAAAAACCTAAATCTTAATATTGTAAACACGATAAAAATGGCCACTTACTCCATTTGGTAATTCAACAAGTTCAAACTTCTCCGTCAGCTCTGGAGATATACCAGATGCCAGAGCAAACACAGCAGATCCAGAGAACAACAAACTGTAAAGCATGGGTTTGTTTTCCAACAGACTTTCCATAAACGGATGGCCCTGTAAGCGAAGGACGATTAAGATACCAACACCAGAAAGTATGCGTTTATGAAATGGAAAAATCATCCATATTTAGAGGATTTTGTTTTATCACTTATCAATAAGTTGCACTGTCGTCTGAAAGATTGATTGCAAGACTCTAAATCTGAACCAACCCGATAGTTCACAGCAAATGTGGCCACCTGCAATGCCAGTGCCATAAGATAAACCGCTGAATTAAGTAAATTTGGCTTGAACTCTGCTTCTAAATCGACTTCTTCCCTAGAAAAAGTGCATTAAAATGACCTGCTATTTCCGCAAACTTTTGGCGTACAGCATCCCGGTATATATGATGTAAAGCAATGGTCAAAAAGCTGACACTGAAAATCGCTCACCGAGGATTTGTTGCTTGAGCTTCTCGTACAACATATAACAAACAACCAAAATGAATGGCAAACTGAAGAGACACCGTAAGAAGTGTATAGGCATTGAATATGTTTGGGATAGGTCTCTGCCTAGCAAGTGTTTTGAGTGGCTGTAACGAATAGAACCTCAAGATGTGAGAGGGAAGGCAGAACAGTTACATGCAATATAAAATTTGTGGAGGGCTATGAAAAATTTGTCACGAATCGAAACGTTACCTTCGATCTCGAGACGAATAAGAAGCATGCAGCAAGAAGTAGACCTTGGACAGTAGCCTGTGTGTCCGAAAACTTGATTCCATCCAAGTAAAGTACACTCTGACTATACGCAAGCACTAAAGCATTTAGAGCAAGAATCTTGAACATTTGCAACGTCGTAACCAAAGTACATCGTCCTTGTTTGATAACATGACATACTGCAACCAATCATAAAATCATAAAAAATTTAATTAAAAAGTGACTGATATATTCTGCAAGTTCAAAGAAAAAGAAAGCGCACTTGACTGTAGGGACGTGTATTTCGAAGTAAATGGAGCTGCTATGGAAGCATCACCAAGTTGAACAACTCGAACCTTTTCTTCATCTTTTAAATCCTTCATCATCTGCTCAAGCCGTCTGGCGGTAGTATTCGACATAGGATTATGTCTAACATAAAATATATTAAAATTATAAAATCACTTTGCAATAATTCAACAAAAATGTTCGGTAAGAAGCAAACGAACTTACGTTAAGCATATAAGATAATTGAAAAATAAACCTGCTTTGTCTTGCACCAACAGGCGCATCCGCCCGTCGTGCTAAGTGCTGTATCAAGGGTTTTTTCATACTGATTAGTGAATTACTTGAATTCGCATGTAAATTCGAAATAGGTTGACAGAGATTGTCTGAGGAAGAGTTTGTCTTATTTCCTTCTTTTTTTCGCCTTTTCTCACCAGGTTTTAAAGCATCATATGGGTGAGAAAGAAGTGCAACACCTGCATGAAAAGATTCATGCGAAACAAAAATTTAACATTTAACACACAATAAATTTCTGTCAAAAAAAAGCTATGTATCTGAATCACTAATCTTTAATTGATAAAATTATAATAGAAATTAGCAATAAAATCTAACCAACATCAGCATGTTTCAATGCACCAACGTCGTTTGTGCCATCTCCACACATGAGTGTGATATAACCAAGTCCCTTAAGCTCATTTATAACTTGTTCCTGAATTTATAACAAGATAATCAAATGAATAGAAATAAGAATTCTTCCAGGATTTCTACTGCCTGAAAAAGAATCTGCATCCATATCATATAGTTTGAAATCCACTAATTGTTAACAATTTTCTGCAAAACAGTCAATTAAAATAATGCTGCAACAGCAGTATGCTTAAAATTGACTCATCAAGAAACCTAAAATGTAGAAATCAATACAATGCCGCACAAAATTAATGTAATGGAACATGCTATCCTGTTACCTTTTGCTTAGGTGCCATTCTGGCAAATATCTTTATATGGTGGATAATGTTCTGCAAAAACTGGGTATGCCTATTGCGAAGATACATGAACGCCTGAAACATGCATGTATTCAAATATTTTTAAAACAGTTATGCAAATCGAAATATGTTAAATTTTCAGCAATTAGTTGACCAAAAACATCCAGAAACAGCTAACAACTTTGATCATACCATTAACTCCAAATTCAGCAACGTTTTCTGACTAAAGCAAAATTTCAATTGAAAATGAACGTTTAATAGATTGCACTCAAAATTCAATAAATTCATTAATTTAAGGAACAACAAAGAATTACAGCAATGGTGCATACCTGTCCAGTGATGCAGAATTCATGCTCATTAATAAAAGATACCATTTCAACACTTGGGCTTAATAACAAATTGAATTCGCTATCATCGTTTACTGATTTCCATAGCCATTTGTTATCACCTAAAAATTATGGTGCTATAGATCTAAGGGAAAAGTAACAATAGTGTTGCGATAATGGCATAAACTTTCATCCTAGTTCACAAAAAGTGAACTGAATCATTAGCAGAACTCATTTGGAGACCAACCTTTTAAGAAAAATGGTCTCCATATAAACTCACAGATTTAACTTGAAGCAAACAAATATGAAACTGCTAGTATACATTCAAATACTATTCCTCGCATCAAAAAATATCATATCAATGAAATTCTGTTGCACCATGATAAGCTATTCAATAAGTGAATGTTGAAACCTTGAGGTTCATCCAAAATGAGAACAGGTGTTGATTTCCTAGTGAATCGGAGAACTTTAGCAACGTGACAAGCAGTGAGAGGATTATCACCAGTAATCATTACCACTTTGTGAGATGATTCCATAATTTCTTTCACCATCGCTTTAGTATCCGGTTTTAAGGGACAAGATATAACAACAAACCCAGCAAATGTCAAATTTTGTTCGAAATATTCTCGCTTTCGGTTCCGTATCTAAGATGTTAGCTCGAGCAAATGAAGAGAAAAAAGGAACCTTCTTGTGAAAATAAAATTAATTCGGCAATTCCAAATTATATATATGTTTACCTCTTGATAAGTTAATGACCCAACTTCCCGAATACCCAAAGCAAGAACTCGAGCGCCTTGCCGTGCCAAATGTCGGTATGCCTGGATATAGTTTTCGGGAACTGTTTCATACTGTAAAATAAACAAGAATGATCCCACAAGAATATAGAAAAGGATAAGAAGACAATAAATATGATGCTCTGGCTGGACAAAAAAGTTCTTAATTAACTTTTTGTAAAACACAAACCATACTCTCCAGTGTTTCTGGAGCGCCCTTCACAGTTACGATATGTTTGGTTTCATTTGTTCCAGCTGCGACATAACCGGCGATCACCGTCATTCTTTTGAAGAAGGAGGAGAAATGATATCGATGAAAAATCTTGAGTGGCTGCATTTTGGATTTTCTCGGAATCACTGTATCATCTGAAATACGAAACTGTATTATCATAAAAGCAGTTTACGTGGGGGAATATATTCGTAATTTTTTAAGTATTCCGCTCAAAATGTCAGTAATAATAAACATATAAATAAAATTACTTTTTGTTAAATTCCATTCGGCCCAACTGAGACAAGCCTTTTCCAATGGATCACCCACTAAATCCTCATCAAATCGTACCAAACTATGACATGTCACTAACACTTGTACTGATTCTTGTGGGGCTTCAGACGGCAAACGATGGATATGGCATTCATCTTCCGAGCACACACAATTCGCGGAAGCTACTCCTGCAAAAAGTTATCCTCATCGCAGTATATTCTAGATGATGAAAAGAAAATTTAGGTTTTGACGAATTGTGTTCAAAATAAACGAAGATTTAAACAGCCAAAAATAATAATCAATAAAATTTGAAATAATTACCCTCAACAACTAAATTATCTGTTGTTAAGGTTCCTGTTTTATCAAAACAGCATATATCGATTTTACCAGCAAACGGTATACGAAAAGGTTCTGTACAAAACACACCTAAAAAGAAGTAAACTGAAAATAACACTTGTAAATAAATCAATGCAAAGAAGTCATATCGTCGGAACTTATCCTTATCAAATTTAAAGAAAATATTACACAATCCTGTGATGCTGTTAATAAAACAATTCTAGTCTAGAAGGTCAAAAACGAAAGTTTACCAAGCTTTTGTAGCGCCATGAGTGAATTATTCACAGCCAGTGAAAGTTCTATAGGTAACTCAGGAGGAATTACACTGGTGAGAATCAATGAACATTCCAGAAACAACTTATATTTACTACGCGATTCATCTTCGCTTCCTAAAAACAAAAAATTAATCAAAAATCTTTACAACAAAGAACAGATCAAAGCAATGCAAGACCATAAACTGTACAACGAAACCAAAATAAATAGATTCAATACCTTTAATCCATAAATAAGAAGCTGCAGCAATCGCGAAAACTAGCAGAAATAATATAAATGCAAAAGTTTCGGCATTATTTGCAGTCACTCGCTTCACGCCAAACATAATTGTACGTAACAATTTCCCTTGACTGGTATTAAATCCTGTTCGTAAAACGTAGCAAATACATCCGCCGTCCGGTGCTTTGATACCGGCTTCATTTTTTGCTTAAATAATGTAAACATACCATCATGCCTTAACATACCTAGAAATTTTTGCAGCAATAAATCCTAAGTTTCTGTAAAAATTACATATCAAATATGATTTTACAGCAAGCTAATAAAACAAACGAAGAACTGTTAATAATGTCCTCGCTCCTTAGACGATTACTCATTAAAAAAATCTTAACTTGAGAACAATCTTGATATTTTATAAGCATCTAATGCGGACGCTATCACTCCGACAGGCAAAACTCGTGCTAGCCAAGTCAAACTTCTGTGGATAAACGACTAGATATAGATATACGGCAATACAAGCTCACCAGGTGAAGTGTGTTGAACAACTTTTGTGCCACCGAACACGACATGAAGACGACTATCCGTTTCGATATCAAAATAACGCGATTTCTCAACATCTTCTATCGGTTCCTATAATTACGTTTTCTTAAAGAAACATGACTTTTTACTGAATATATCTCAAAAATTAAACGGATAAAAAAAGACTCGACTTTCATCTGCGGTACACTTTCGCCGGTAAGCATGGATTCATCAACGATGCAGGGACCTCTTAACAATAGTAAGTCGCATGGAACAGCTTTTTCATTTGGTGAACGACCTACAAGTGCTGTTTAGTATTTTTAGAGTGAATATTGATTAGCCTTTCCAAAAAAAATTAAAAATGTGCACAGATAAAGTAATAGAGACTGACATAATTTTTTCCATTACCTATGGGAACATGAAACATACTTAAAGAAACGATATCGCCAGGGAGTAGTTCGTCACTCTTTATACGGTTCCAGCGTTTGTTCCTGTATACATTAATGAGATACGGTTTATTGCCCATATTACGAATTTCAGACATGTTTTTCAGCTGCTGCTTAACAAGAGTGGCTTCAAAAGTCATAAGCATCACTAGCGTAAACAGTGAATAGTACCACATGTCTTCCAAACACCATAACCCAACGCAAAAAACCTGTAATTTGAAAACCACCAGTGGAATAAATTCAACGATGTGACTGATTTAACATATTTATTCCATTCAAAAAGTTAGCTGTGATTCATTTAAATAAAAATCAGAACAGATAATAAAAAACGAAAATGGCGTAGTAACGCATTAGAATGAATTTCATGCTTTTATAAACAACGATCAGGCTGATAATGTTAATAATGTTAGCAAATTCAGAAATAAGTTAAACTGAAATGAGTTCCTTATACAAAAGTTGCGTGAGTATGATAAAATACGTGGGAATATAGTATTTCAATGAAGTTGATCTTTGACTCTACATTGCACTCTTTTTTTAATTTGACAGAGTTAGAAAAAAGAACAAATTAAACGCAGAATTTAATAAACAATACCTGGAACACGAAAAATGGTGCCGTAGCCCGTTCCTTGAAAAGCTCCATGAACTGAGGAATAATCATTTCCATTCTCAAAATTAATGTTTCTATATAACATTAATAAATAAAACAGTCAAATCGCAAGAATATGATTGTGAGAAAATTAAATGAATTCACCTATTATCCCCTAAATCTTGCTTTCTTTCCAGAATCGCTTCATCTGTTTCAAGCCCTCGTGACTCATGAAAATAAGACATTGGTTGATTTGTGTCCAGTTCCAAGGCCAGAAAGGTTTTTCTTTCCAAAACGAATGTGTAATGCACCTTTTGAAATTCAAACCACAATTTTATTTTTCCATTTATCAGCTGTAATTTGAACGTAGCATACAAATAACATAAATTTCCTTCGTCCAACAGATTTTTTGATCTATTCCCGTGAGTTCCGCATTAATTTGAAATTTCCCCTTTCAGATGTACATGGTATAAGCGTTAAAAGACATGGATCCTACAAGAAATTGGTTTTTATTTATAGTAGATAATGTTCTTATACTTGACTCTACCTATTTTTACATTCAAAAACCATATGTGTTTTGATTTTAACTAATTCTGATATAACTCTGGAAATTTATTGTCAAGGAGTTTCGTCTGGGTGCTTACAAAAATTTTCGGATCTCCAGAACTAAATTATAAATTGACTCATATTCAAATCCCCTCCTTATCGAACTCAATTTCAAGCAATTTTAATAACCATTGAAGCCCTGTATTCAGTCTCATAAGTACGTTACGGCATACAATCTTCAAACAGCGAAGCACACAAACGGAGCTCATCTACGAAGATTCAAACTGTGGCACCGTATGGCATGGCAATGTAATACTACTGATTCTCATATTACAGAACATTTGGTGTTTCACTTGAAAAGTGTTAAGTTGATTGTACAGATTAATCTTTATAAACTGAGCAACTAAGAACATACTTTAGTCCTGCGCAAAGGAACAACTTCTGCCCATCCATTGTTTGCAGTTGGAACTACTTTCACAACTGTAGCTTTTTCAACATTGGATTCCTGAAAAACTGACGTCAATTCAATTTCAGAGGTTCCCAAGATTGAAGCTCATTTCCTCGACCACATATGGTAGAAAAAAAAAGATATGCTGATAAAACAAACATATTACATATGAACAAGTCAGCAAACAATGAACACTGACGAACCAGTTGCAAAACAGTATAGTCAAAACCTGAAACGAAGAAAATTAAATTACATTTTTATAAAACTATTCACGGAATTAGTTGATTTTAATGTTTTAAGCAAAAATATCAAAGGAACTGTTCAAACATACCTGCAAAATACCAATACCAGCCATGATGATGCATCCTAACTCCCAATATTCGTTCATTCCATAAACACTAAACCACAAATAAGCCCAACCTATATACAAGAAAATAAACGGTCCAGCATATGCATGTGCAATTACCGGCTTCACTGTATATGGAACGTAGGAATCAATAAGTTGATCAATAGCCATTTTCACTGTACTGCCTATTAATCCAGCTGAATCTGGAAGGGGAAAATTTTGATGTTTAGGAACACTCATCTTTCGAGAAAATCACTGTCATTTCGAAAACATTGAAAAATAAAGATTAATTTAGTCCACTCCATTATGGATAAAGAATAAGAAAGTCATTGTAAAAACCCGATGGCTTCTTTAAGGTCTTCGGATATTACTGTCAAACCAGTGTAAAATGTCATCCAATGAATGCTTTATATATTCTGAAGTCCCAAGTTTACTTTATTCAAGGGTATGGTATTGGACAGAAAGCTTGCAAGTAACAAACAACCTAAAATCAGGAAGGATTCATCCCGCTTAGATCTCAGAATCTCGGAAGAGACACAAGAGGCCGCCCCACTATGTTACTCTGTCATCGTATGCTCCAGACGGTTTACATTATCTGCGCCTGGTAACGCTGTGCAACACTTCACAATGTCGTTCGCCCGGATTTCCTATTTCTGACAAAAATAAGGAATAACAGGGAAAATAAGTTGATCGACTGGTGCGTTTCTGAATTCTCGTGTGTTATATTTCAAACTATGTCATTAAACATCAGGTAATGCCATTTATCTTTATCGAACACCAAACTTCTAACGGGAAATGAAATGTGCTTGCGTAAATGAGATCTAGCTGACATTGAGGTAAATGGATATCAATTCAGCAACCTTCCAATTTTAGCATAAAAGATAGATCTAAGTAATCAGTGATAAACGATAGAGTAATGTGGACGCTTGGCAAAGCGAGCAAGAGTGATGGAAAAGAATGGAGGATTAGTCTAAATTATTAGCTGAAGAAGATAACTAGTAGAATAATACTTTGCTTTTTTAACAGCATTTATTTCATATAAATCATGGACATTTTGGGATTGTGAATATTGAAAACAACTATTTCCGAATCTTCCATTTACAAATCAAATATATTTTGGACTACCGGAAGTTTTAACTGTAGATGTACTGACGGGATACTTTTATCGCCTCCTCAGGTAACATCAATATTAAGGGATGGCTCTGAAACAAATCTTACCAATTTAAATAATAATACTTGACAATATGACAAAAAAAGTATTTCGAAATCGCGCAGTAATATGTAATCTCATCAAAATTCTTTGAAAAAGTTCCTGAAATCCTCAAATTTTTGAATACATCCCAACTTTTTCCTTAGTTACAAGATTATTTAAATTGAAAAAATCTAGTGGACTTGAAATGTGGATTTCAAAAGGCAACTAGTTAACCAAAATTAGAGTTTTCGAAAGTTAAAAAGCCACTCTTTCACAATATGTAATAAGTGTGTCAATTCAAATCGAAACACTATATACAGGAATCAATGAAAGAAGAACTGACTGTAAAGGAAATCAAAAAAGTACTCTTATTCAAAACCAAATGTCCTAACGACACTTTGCTAGTAACTGGCGGAATCGTTATGGTTTTTTTGGAAGAAGAAATTTCAAGGCTGAATTAAGAATTCTTCGCACCGGATGTTACACTTCCGCTTACGATGGCAATGATTACGTTAGAAGTTGACCTAGCGATGTAGGAAACGGCAGAGCTCTTATTTTGTCGCTTTCTTACCTTGACGCACTAATTATGAAATCTTGAAGATGATTTATGCAGTTTATTTCGTGCAGACTTACATGAATTTTGTCCAGTGCAGGACTATGTTAACTTCGTGCAAGTCTCTTTGGTCACTCTTTCACCACTTTTATAACTAAAGAATGCAATCTGGACTCATGCGTCATACTGTCGCGCGTAAATACACCTCCTGCGAGTGGCACACATTTACACGTAAACACACACATGCACATACAAATGCGTCCATTTGCAACATGCGCACACGTACGCGCATGCACATGCAGAGAGACACATGTATGCGAGGATCGCGCTCTTGTACTGAAATAATGCGAGCAGTACTCTCCCTTTCCACTTTCGCATATCTGTCCTAGACTTATATGTATATGTGTATGTACATGCTATGTATATTGTCTCTTTCTGTGTATGTGTTGTGATGTATGTATGCGTGCATGTGTATATGTGAGTGGGTATCGATTGCTCGGCGTCAGATGATGTAGCCACTGGTGAGGGGCAAGGACGCGTAAAAGTTCGTTTATGGATAGGGACGGTGGGAGACAGGTGGGCAGTCCGCCTTTACTATAGGGAATGCTTACCTTGCAAACTCCTTTATTCCACTGATAGTGTGTGAGCGGATGGATTGAAAGTTCCTTTTTGGGAGAGTATATTACAAGCTAAATCTGTTGTGATAATAAGGGCATATTCGTATGGAATACTGTTAGTTTCTTCATCAAAAGATTTATCAAATGGGGGATTTCTAGCGATTCGTATTATTATTATCTTTAATTACCGTTTTCATTGTTAATTGTTTTTATATTATTTTCATTATTATTATTATTATTAGTTATTGTTGTCATTACTTTTATTACTAACTACTATTTATTATTATTATTAATATAATTATAATTATGCGAAGGTCTGAAGATCAAATTAAGAATAAGCAGCTTGTGTTGTGGGCAGAGTCTGAAAATATACCTGAGGAGCAGAAAATTAAGGGAAATTGAAACAGCTGCAAAGAGTATTTAATAACCGTCGTATTACAGTCATCTCCTACGTTATTCACATTGTATTCTTCCCACTCAACATTAATAATCGTCATGTCATCGCTTGCCATGCACATCATCCAATCTTTCCAACTAAGTTGCAATACAAACATTTGTGCTCATTGCTCTTGCTACAGTTGGAAATGCAAGCAAGCGCATGTTGTGCACTAAAGCTTAGTTTAAAATCTCTTGTATTCAACTTCAGCACCTATGACGTAATTAAACGCAGGTCTTTGATGAAACTGGATAGTTTTTTTTTTCTGTTTAAATGAACAATGAAATGGAAAGTTTCATACTTGACATATACATGATGGCATTACTAAGGGAATCGAATTTCCTTCCTTCTGAGATCTGTTGTATTACTTACGACCTTGAGCAGTGCACTCGGACCTACACATTTGTCTTTGACCAACTCAGAGGTATGTGCCAAATTTGATAAAATTTCTTCCATAACCGGGGGCTTAGAATCATTATCTGCTTATCTTTCTAGAAACATGGCACTCTTAATTTGGTTATTTGTAAAATCTTCATTGTTTAATGAATATGATATTAGTCTAGCAGTTCAAGTTATTATCTCACATGCCCAATCTCACTGAGGTAGCTTTAACATAAAATTAATTTGGTATATTCCCATTTCATCTGTTTCTGATAGTTTCTAATTATCCATCATAGCGTTTGAAAAATAAAGGGATTATTGTGTTGCAGGTCGACAGTTTTCGTCTTTGGATGTGATTTCACTAGATTATTTTAGTTTATTTTTACTAGCATTTAATTTAATTGAAAGGTTGCTGGAATTTCGGCAGATGTAGTAACTCTAAATAAAAAAAGGATTTCTAAATCCAGTACTGATAATTTCCATAATTGATATTTAAAAATTCGTCAACATTTTATATATCCGACTAACTTCATAACATTACTTTCAAGGATGAAATCGTTGAAAGTACTCCCTAAGATTAAAGTGAGAACTCAACTATGTGGAAATACATGAACCCAAGACCAGTATCCAGTAGTATAGAATCTATTTGTTTATAGCCGAATAACTGAAAGGGGAATTGTGAGTTATTTTCGTGTGCTGTTTTGATGTTTGTGATACTGTTATGAAGTATGGTAAACCTCGTATGCAGTTCGCAGAGCAGTCATGTGACGACCTCAGTGCCTTCCATGCTGTCTGCAACCTATCTGCAAGGTCATTGGAATGCGATTGGTATAAGGCACTCTTTATCCAATTATAATTTAACATAATATTCTCTCTGTTAGCACTTAATGTGATGCGTAGCAAAAATTTCTCATATGCTTTTTAACAAATCAAGTATATTTGAAATATGCTCATTTACATTACAAATGCATAATCAAATATATCTAAGCGGAAAATTGAATTTTGAACTTCCAGTTTGAAATAACCTGCTTACCGAAAGTCTTGCGTAGTTGTCTAGTATCAACTAAAGTACCATTGTTTATTCCGAATTATATTTTCTTAAATCACAGGAATTCCGAGGTATATTTTTTTCGAATCACTAGCAAGCAACAAAATTATTTGTTTGTAAACAAAATTATTTTGGTGCGATAATTCATCACTTTCTTCGTGGTCTTATCTCCTCTTGTTGTTTTGTTACTTTCCAGGAAGAAGAGGTCAGTTCGGCAGCAATGATTATTTAAATAAATAAAATGGAGCAAGGGGAAGTGTTTGTTGTGGATGAACAGGTTCCTTCTTTAAGTGTATCATAATCTTTTAGATATGTTTAAGGCTTACAATGGAGGCGAAAATCGGGAAAAGGGGTCAGAACTAACGTGGCATATTTTCGTCCTTGAAAACTGTTCACATAGGAGTGCTGATGCTCATCTTCTCCAAAAGTTCTGAGCCATAATTCATGGCGCATAATTTTTATAGTTTGAACATTTCTAAGGGCAACAGCATGTTTCTAATAGTTTCAGGAAGAACTAGATCCGAATGACGCATGGTTGATGCGAGCAGCAGGTGGTGAGGATGAGATTGATGCAAATGAACATCCGATGGGAGCGGTTGCTGTTGCCCAAGATGATGACCAGTTATCTTTTGAGGTCGTATATTTGTTGTATTCTTAGCAGCGTTTTTTGAAATATGGTTAAAATTTTTCTTTCATCCGTAGAGTGTTCATCAGTCATGATGGAGTTCTGATCTTATATCAGAAATAGCTCGGCATCGGTTCTTCAGTGAGACGTATCACGTAAAGCATCAAATATAATCCACTTGCTAATAGGCTTTCAGTTCTAATTAGTTTATCTTTGCCAACCACTATGCCGTAGTGTTTTATCGATTTCCTTCAGTCATTTAGGGTTATGTTTTGTCTCAACATTGCTCATTTTCCATTCTGATATCACCAACAAATCCAAAGCGAACTTTTCTCTAGTATCTGGAGCTCTCAATGAAAGTATGAAGTTCTAATAGGTCATTCAGGGACATTTTTCTTTTGCTCAGAATTTGCTGCTGTGCAGAAATCCAGAATTTAGTACAATTTTATAGTTTTGAAAAGTTGAGTGAATTACTCATGATACTGTTAGGATTCGGAACGCTTCGAAGAAGATTCCCTTTGTTCGTGGATGTCAGATGCTGAATCATTGAATCAGAATTGGCGTGGCTGGACTACAACAAGGAATTCAACAGCACAGAATGGAATTGGTAAGGTTTTCCAATAAGTTTATAGTCGGTGCATAGAAGCTTCATAATAAAGAAAAAAGTGTTTTTTAGACCATACATTTGGAGATGGATCAGGTCCGCTGTTACCGAGTTCGCTACTACGCTTTACTGGAGGTATCACATCACCATCACAATCTCGTCGACATCCTGCATCTACTTCAGCAGCTGCAAAGAACTTAGACTCCCCTGCTCCAACAACGAGTATTAATGCAAATACAGCAAGTTAGTACTGTTGAAATATCCATCAGTTTCTAAACAAAAAAGAAAATAAAGCAAATAAGGTTAAATTTTTTCCTTTCTCTTATTATAGCTATCATCCTTAGACTAGGCGGAATTCAACTGTTTGCAGTGTATAAGGTGCGGAGCCTTGCCGAAATAGCTGCTCGTATCGCCGCACGATGTTTCTCATTCGTTATGTTGGAGGCGTGTTACCATGCAATTTCAGTTGAAAAAAGGCGGATAAACCTTAAAAGTGGCATAAATGATCATTCCGTTATATTTGAAAATGCTTTCGCAGAGCATGCTGCAATTCCTGACAAATTTTTCTTGAGTATAGTGCGCTGGTGTTTTCCTGAAAGCGAAGAAGATGTACGTTTATATAGGTAATGAATTTCGATTCCGATAATTGCATTTGATAAAAATATAGGAAACGTTGCATTACTTTTCTTAAGTGGTGGAGAAGAAATTGAAATGTAGATTTCGAGCGTTATGTTTCCTTGTCTCGTTTGTATATTGGCATTTCCTTAGTTTGTCGTTAATTCCTTATTTCAGCTGTTTGGCAAATGGTAATGCTGATGAGTTTGACAGGGGAGAGTATTTATATCAAGCAAATGCGGTACATGAAGTTTTCCAAATAGGTCTGTTGAATGTTGAGTTTCGTAGATTTCCTGTAATAAAGTTTTACTCGTTTATGAATTTTTTTTTTCTGATATCGAATTCTGTCAATGAAGGACAATCAAACTGTAGATCAATTCCGCATGGATGATTAACTCAGTTATCTGCAGCATTCTTTTCATTATTAGCAGTCATTAATACTGATATTGAATACATGATTAGAATAGAAATATTTAGTCTTTCATTGTTTACGGCTTCTGTTGACTTAGAAGTTTTGAGGTTTATATGAGTTACAGAACTTGTTGCTTGAGATACCTGTTTATAGGTTATCATATTTCCGCTGTAGTGAATGCAGCAGGCACATCTTCTATAGTTACCTCAACAAGTTCATCTGCTCCTTCTTGTCGCACAAAGATGGCGTACAATGTATCTGTTCGAGTTGACAGGTCTGTCTTGAATTTTTTTAATTTTAGGTCAAGTTGGTATTATTCAAACGGAGATTAATATTCATTTTACAAAGTATGTTGTGAATTGTACAGTGCTGATCTTCATAAGATTTTGTTTTCTGTTTCAGGTGTCGTATAGTATCGTGTAGCTGCTCATGTGCTTTCAAGGCATCGTGGTGTCAACACGTTGTCGCTGTTTGCTTGTATAGAATAAATAGGGTAAACGAAGTCGAATATCGTGTTACTATTTGGGACTCAATCAATGAACTCACAAATGAAGAATTGAAAAAATTGGCCCAGTTTCTTATAAATGACCTTCCGCGACAGGTTTACTCACTTGAAAAATATTCACAAAAAAAAAATTTTTTTTCTCAAGTTGTTGCTAAAAGATCTCTTTCAATAGTATTGTTTGAGAAATACTTTTTTAATAGATAGTTTTAGTGATTGTTTTTTATCAGTGATTTGTAAAATTTAAGTATTTACCCGTGGCACAGCGTTTGATTGATCAATTGCGGAATCCGAATTCTGAAATAAACGCAGCAGTTGGAGCACCAGATCCAACGGATGGAGGTCATGATAATGTCGCCATTTGGTGCTTAGATCAGCGTACACTGCATGAAAACATTCGTCGCATACTGATCAAGTTTTGTCTTCCATCACCAACCGTGCATTGGTATATTCTTTCAAGATAAGATTACAGATCATCAAAAATAAAGGTATAAGAAAATTAAAATATTTCTTGCTGGAATTCACACTCTCAACATTTGATTCAAGAACATTAATTTTTATAGTGATGTGCAGTATTTATCATCCAATCAGCCACCTGCAGCTAGTGAGTGGTTGTCTCTTTTTCGACCGCACAGATCAAAAGAGCCAGAAGGTATGCTACTGATAATTACTTGTATTACAGAGTGTTTTTAATAGTATTAATTTTGTTTTCAAGGTTTATGGAATCTTTTGTCAATTGTACGCGAAATGTTCAAACGTCGTGATGAAAATGCAACCAGTCTTCTACATATTGTTACTGAAGAATGCTTAGCTTGTTCACAGGTTTTTATTTTCTTGATTTATTCCATATCAGTAAGATATATTCTTATGACCAGATGTATGTTATCTCGAAACAAAGATCCTTATATCTTTCATCTCGCCGACTTTTTAAACTCGACGTAAAAGCTCAACGTGAAGTTTAGAAACGTAATTTTTTGAAAATGTTTGATCGATAAACCTCGAAAGGCTTGTTGCATCATTTTTAAATACACTTGGTTCTCTTATTTCTGTAAAATCACTGCGACGGTTACTAGGGTGATCCAGTAGAATACGAGAAATTTATTGGTTTAGTGCTAATCAGCGGGACAAAAATTTGAATGTGTTTCTGACGTAATTAAAACGAATATTTCGACATTTTTTTCAATATACAAATTTTTTGATATTCAGGTTTTGATTTGGTGGTATCAAACCGCTTTATCTCAGTCCGGACAATGGACACTTTGTCCGCCTTCTACCAATAAATCAAGTTCATTAATGTCAAATCAAAAGACCCCTCAACTAAACTGTGCATCACTCTGTGATGAAATAGTACAGTTATGGAGACTTGCTGCTTTGAATCCACGTTTATCATCTTTCGAAAGAGAACAAGTATGTAAGACCATAAAGAGGATTTTTTTTGACAACTTATATCATTTTTCTAGCAAAAGGCTACACATACATATTGAAAATACATATTTATATATTTTTTCAGTTGACTAGTTTCATACAGATATATCATCGAAATGCTGTTGAGAGAATATGGAAGTATATTTGTTTTCTGACGAATCCTGATGCATCAGTGTCATCGGTAAGTCAATCTCTTCAATTATTTCAATACTATTCTTTCCTTTCTATGATTTCTAATTCATTTAATTCGTCTTCTCGTTATCTGTAAAATTCAGATATTGATCACTTTTAGCAAGCCACCAATTTCATTATGTCAGTTGTTGATCGACAGGGGCAACGACTGTCCGCAGAAAATGCCCGTTTTACTGCTGATTTGTTTCCGGGATTTCTAAGTGCTTTGAGAGCATGTCAAATTAGTTGGAATAATACTAACACACCAGAACTACAATTTGGACCGAATAACGTAAATTATTTTAAAAATTATTTACTCGTATCATTTTTGTTATCGTTCTAGATTTTAAAAATTATTGATGCTTAACTGGCCTGGTGAATTGACAATTCTTTTGAGTTCTGTTTAAGATCTGATATTCTCTGACAAATTCTATATATTCAAATATTGCTGGAATTTCAGAATCTCTCAGGCGCTTATGCAACTACTGATTTTTCAAATATGAAGTTCAGTCCAAATATTCCTGTTCTTCGTCGTCCTTTACGAGTTTCTGAAGATACCTCTTTATTGGATATTAGCACATCATTCTACCGTACATCAGTATATACAACTGGGACAAACTACTTCTCACTTCATCAACAGGTTATGCTTTAAATATGATAGTAATTTTCGAATATTTTCAAACTACATTTCTTTTTGTTTTAATTATAGTGTGAATTAATAAGTTGATGTATTGAAGGCTTCACGTAAAAGACGGAAAAAGTCATCTCGCATTTCCGGACGTCGTGGACATCAATTTGAATTTCATGATGAACGATCTCTAATACGTGCTGTACGCGCTGCTGCTTGTGCTGCCCGTGAAGTGGCCTTAGGCGAAGATGTCGAAGAAGATAGCGCTGAATCTGGGCACGAAAGTGAGGCAGGTCCGTCGATGTTAAGAAACAACAGTCGAACAAACAATTCAGCAAATCATAATGAATCTGCTTCTACATTCAGGTTTTTTTTTGGTGCTATACAACTAGAGATCTTTGTTTTCGCTTAGTTTTCTAATATTAGAAAGGTTTTTTTTGCAAAGTAATAAAATTTTAGGACAGTAAAGATGTACTAAAAGTGTTGAAAGAAGAAGTAAATAAAGATCACAAAGTGGATGATTTTATAGATCCAGGTATAGCATATAAAATATTGAAAAAATTCAGTCATGTAGGTAAACGAGTAAGTAATGGTGACAAGAAAAGAGATTTGTTCTTTGTAAAAAATAAGAAAAGCTTAATTAAAAAACTTAAGCCACCAGTTGTTACACTTATGGGACATGTTGACCATGGCAAAACTTCTTTGTTTGATGCATTCCGTGAATCTAATGTCGCAATGATGGAATCTGGTGGGATAACTCAACATATAGGTGCTTATCAAATAGTTATAAAAAATAAACAGAAAATTACTTTTATTGATACACCAGGCCATGAAGCATTTACTGAAATGCGTGTGTGTGGTGCTAACATTACGTAGTAGTCATCGCAACTGATGGTGAGATAATGAGACAAACAACTGAGGCTATAAATCATACAGAAGCATCAATAGCAAAAATATTGTTGCTATTAGGAACAACTACTGGAGATAAGGCGGTAGTCCAGATGTGGAAGTATCATCTTTTTTTCTTGAACTAAAAATCCAATATCGCATACATAAATATAGTTGAGTTGAAATGAGTAAATCAACTAATTTTTGATTTCTGCAGCACTACGAACTATCCAAAAAATGATGTCGACGAATTATTTGCTATTGCACATGTCCAGCAATCAAATTGGGACATCAAATTCGCCAGATGTGAAGCTCTAATGTCCCATGGATATGCACATCAAGCATGTGTGATGGCAGTGGAACTTACGGAAGAAATGTTGCGTCGTCCCCCAAATTTACTTTATCATTCAGGAGAACAACGATATTGTCCGGAATTGTCTACAGTTAGTGATGAAATTGAAATCCTACATTTACCAACCTTTATAAGTTATTTTTAATATAGTGCTTGTTTCATATCAGTCCAAACTTTAATTAAAAATGTTACTTCAGACGAACTTGTTATTGCAGATGCAGAGGCATAAGAGAAGACGATTTTCTCAGTCGGGTCCTGCTACTCCTTCTATTTTAGAAGCCCCTCTTTTTGAGCTTGACGAACAAGTTATTGAAAAATCACAATTAGTAGAAAACATATATACAAGGTAAACCAAAAATCTTTCTATCCATTAATTTCCTAATCTTTAGTGCTCAACGGATAAACGACTAAAAGAACGTTTTTTAGAACACTCTTCCTGGTGCAAACATTAATGAAGGAGCCAAAAACACATCAACTGGCTTTTACACTTGCTATATCTATACTTGAATTACCTCGTAGTCCTGCTGCAAACAAATTCCTGGAGGTCAAACTCTACTACTTGGTAAGGTTCTTCATTTTCATCATACTAGGCTTACTTATTTGGAGATATGAAATATTCCATTCACTGATAGAATGCTATATATGGCTGGTCATAAAAGTAAAAGTACCTGTTATACTGATTTTAGAAAATATAATTTATGGTAATCTTGTTAAGGAAACAGAGCTGGTTAGTTTGTTGCGAAAAATAGAAATCGGTGCTTCGGAGTTACAAATAATCAGAGATCGAGCGAGGAAATTCGTGGAAAATGCTATTCTCTTAGCCTCTGCACCTCAACCCTACGTTTTACCTATTTCGTTGGGCCATTACATTTTAGACTCTTTATCATTTTCTTACAATAGTTGTCAAGGGTGAGTTTCCGTTTTCTTATGAGTTATTGTTTTAAAATATCTATGTTATGTTCCTTTACTTACAATTCTGTACCCTTTAATCTCGAAGTAAGATTTAATTTTGTAGGCGCCACACTTTAAGCAGTATTGTGACAAAAAATGGTGTACACCGACACCCTTGCGATGAAGAACTAGCCATAAAAGTTGCTTTAGAAGCATTGGGTATGAAATTAGTGGTTTCCGAAGCAGATTATCCTATGCTTTGTGAAAGTACACGACTGCAACGTGGTGATCTGGCACTCACAATGCTACTAAGGTTTACCTCCATATTTTGCATAAATATTTGACTGATTTTATATTCTAAAGTAAGTTCTGATTATCTAAGAAAGATAAGATAGTGGAATTTTTTTTCCTGA
This sequence comes from Cruorifilaria tuberocauda, assembly GCA_013365365.1. Classification (NCBI taxonomy): domain Eukaryota; kingdom Metazoa; phylum Nematoda; class Chromadorea; order Rhabditida; family Onchocercidae; genus Cruorifilaria; species Cruorifilaria tuberocauda. The sequence goes on from JABVXU010000089.1 coordinate 111,908, forward strand.
GGAAAGAGATAAGAAGAAAGCTTAAAGAAAAATTGAAGCACTGTTATAATAGAGCCGTAGTCGTGATTTGTACTTGCGTTTAGAAAAATCATTCTTCCGAATATTTTTCTACATTGAAAAGCAGTCACTATTATTTGTAGGTACAAGGACAGTAATGATAAACTGGCTTTAGTACTAGACAAACTGCTTGATCCAACTATGCACCGCATGTACAGGTAGTTTTTAATATTGTCACTCCTGTATTTTTCGTTTCATATGAAGGATAAGCATGAAAACCTCATTTTCGATCTCGAATAACTCATTACTTTTTCTTGCAGAGATCATCATTCCAATGCTGCATTTTTCTTAGAGCAAGATCCATTGTACAAAAAATATTTCAATGGTCAACGACCACATTTTCCTTTTAAGGATGAGTTTCATCTTACGGAATTCACCGAAACTTCAAATGGTATTGAAGCAGAGAAGTTTCTCTCATTGATTTGATGTATAATAGTTTCAGTACCCAAATACAAACTCAAATGAATAGAAGTTGATGGTTGCATTGCATTACGTTTCAATAATATATGTTAATTGTTTTACTTTAGTTAATGTAATAAAATTTAGCGGATTTGTCCGGCACTGAAACTAATATTATTATGGGTAATACGCATGAAAAAATGATGATGTATATCACACCAGGTAATGGCAAAGATGAAACTGAACAGCTTGTTAATGGTTTCATGCGTTTATCGCATGACTCACCGTGAGTTTACAGATTTTCTTATTTTACTTTTAGTTTGCATTTTAGATATTTTCTGATCCTCTAGATTGTGATTGTGCTTTCCTTCAATGATAGGAAAAGCTCTTTATCGCTAAGATGACAAAAAATATAAGGCTCAACGTGTAAACTGTTATTTCTTGTAAATGGTGTTCGACGTCAGAGAATATAATGAAAAAATTCAAATGATTATTGGTTTTTTAATAAAAGAGTAATAAAATAACATTTGTTTTCATATGAAGTGTAGTATATCTTACATAACATTAAGTGGAAGATTTAAGAAGCCTGAAAACAGTTCATTTTTTAGTATATTAAATAAAAATAAGAGTCGGGTAGTTATTGTGGGATACATATTGAATTTTCATGTCAAGAGCTACCGTTATTTCTTTTTAGCGATGATTCTTCATCAGTGACATCTGCGAGTAGGCGACGATCATCAGATGAGAGTAACGACAGTCCATATGACGAAAGCAGCAGCTCAGGGATTTCGCGATGTTTTCTGCGTGATATATTGCATGTAGGTTGTTGTACTTTTGGTTGTTTTAAACAAAAACAAAAATATTAGCAAGTAGTTGAGTAATTACATTGCTTACAACTAGTTTTATTTTTTCCGCTGTGTAAAGGAAAAAATTTTATCTGTTGTCAGCTCGGTTGTGATGATTTAACTTTTCTTTTTGCATTTTTTCATATAATGGAAATAGGCTCTGCACTATAAAGAGTACTATTTTCAGGAAAGTTATTCAGCGTCCCTGGGTACGGCAGATGAACCATCACCAGTGCATCGTCTTTCAAATACTCTAACTATGGATGGCACAAATGAATTCCCTCCATCACCTGCAGCCCATACAGCAGAGTTGAATAATATATTCTATCGACATAACAGGTAGATTGTCAATTCTATTTGCTTCTGCATATTTGTAGTTAGCACAATTCAATTCGGCTAAAAGGCGATGTCATTTTCAAGTATTCCACTGTTGAACAAACCAGTTATCGATGTTTAGTCATTAGAAATATTATTTTCGTCTTCATTTATAAATCTGCAAAAATTTGAATAAACTTTGTACTTTAATAATGAAACTCGAGCTATAGGAATAGAATTTATTCGGGACATTCAGTATTAGAAAAACAATTGATGGTTTCAAGTTTCGGCAAGGATATGGGTGCTTTTTATATCAGAATAATATTTATTGATGAAGCAACTCTACCACTGAAGTTTTAGTCATTCTTATTAAATTAGAATTATTCCATGCAGAATAAGAAACATATAGCTTTACGAACTTATGCGACTTGTCGTTCTTTGTAGACGAAAACCTATTCCTAGCTTGCCGAATCAAGCTTCCGAAGGACAAGCACACTGCATGATGGAACTCGCGAAACGTCTTCTTCTTGAAGCGGGTGGTAGTCAGAGTACAGTCATTTTTAACGCCTCACAAGGCAGTCAAAACAATCCACAACGCAGTGGTATTTTTTAAATTATATACTGCTTATTCCAAGTTTCCAGTAATTTCCGTAAGAAATTCTCAAGCTTTTACAGGTCCTCATCGACAACTGCACATTTGTTCATTCTTAATTGGACTGTATGCTCTGGGCTTGAATAATTTGTTATCAGCAAGTTGGCAAACTCGAACTTATAGCACCAATGTTAGTTGGATACATGGTCATGCGATCGAAATTGGTAGGTTTAATATTTAAATGAAAGTAAAACACATGTATATGTATATACACTATACGTTTAACATTTAGGTTGTGCTGCTATCAAAATTGTCGAACGAGTCTGGGAGGCACATTTTACACCTACAGAGGTTGCTGCATTGGCTGATAAGGTAGTTAAGATTTTTAACTGGATAAAATTTAATATTATCTTTCACATTTTAAAAATGTTAAATATGCTTTAGGCTAGTCTAAGCCGTGATCCATGTATGGTCGAAGCTGCTGCAAAACTTGCATTGAGTGTATTACCAAAGGCATATGCTTTGACAGCTGCAGAAAGTCAAAAAGCTTTGCATCAATGTAAGGAGCAAAGCTCTGAGATGCTTGAAAAAGCATGTCGCGCTGTAGAACAGGTTTTCGAATATTTTCCTTATCGTAAAGACATTTAAGTAGACAGTAAAGACTTGAATTAACTGTCGTTTTGAAAATTTTATCATCTCGTGACTTATGATTAAAGATGAGAATCAAGAATCAGATACAAAATTTCTATTCTTGAACAATATTGCTTTTTTAGGCAGCTGAAAAAGATGGTGTGTATCCGGAAGTACTGTTCAAAGTTGCTAGACATTGGTTCGATTTGTTTGTAGATTCTGAATCGGTTAGTAGCCCACAAACAAATTTTCAGAATACGATTTCACCGCAATATCCGACTGGCATTCCTCAGCTACACAGTGATATTTTGCAGTCACAGACTCATGAGGTAAGCAAGGATATCGGTATGTGTGTCACTGTTCACTCCTTTGTTTACTTATACATATATATGTATTAGTCCTAACGGGAAATATTTTAAAGGAAAACAACTAAAAAAATCTTCCAAAAAATTTTTTTTTTGTTAAGACTTTCTTTAGATTACACTAAGCAATAAAATAATACGTAAATGATAGTAAGGGTAATTTGTACAGTAAGCACTGCAGAGAAAATTTGATTTGGAACATTAGTTAAGTTATGCAGATTAATTTCAGTTTAGAGATGAACTATGCTAGGATGTGAAAAATAAAATTCAGACATTCAATAACTATCTTATTTAATGTCTGAATTTTCTTTATTTTTCACACTCTTTCGTGCGTTTGAAGCATATTAGGTACAGTGCGTGGTTAATTCAGAGCATTTATTCTACGACAAACCCGCAAGCGCTACAACTAGCTGTTCAATGCAGACCTCTACCATATGCTACAGTTCCGTATCATTTCGTGACTTCCCACCATCACCTTCATCAGACACATCACCCTCCACTTTATGTACCTCCAGCATCATGTACTCAACCGGAAATTGGAATTCATTATTCTCAACGGTGAGCACGCATGATGTTAATGCATTTAGAAAGATATTTCCTGTTTTAGTATGTACTGAATATGGGTGTCAAATGTTATATGGCTTGGGGTTTTATTTGAATAAGTGTCTCGGAGAGAAGTTTTAATATTTGTTCAAATACAATTGCAGAAATGATGAACGATATATGATTGTTAACATTTTATATCATTTTAATTTTATGTCTTTTTAGTAATTTTTATTACAGAGGACCATTGCCGGTTGGGGCGATGTCAGTGGTGCCAAGACAACAACCAAATACTGTTTATTCTCCGCCTGTGATTGGTGCTACACCATCGCGAGCCCTACACATTAGTCATTCTGCTCCAAATTTGAGTCCGATGCAAGCTGTTCAGATCTCTAGGCGCAATCAGCCATTAACTCTATTGCAACAACCTCTCTGTCTTGGTCCAGGAGCAACCCGCTGTCATTTTCCTTCTGTAGGGGAGCAGTGCATCCAAGTACTTAAATTTTTTTTAATTCATGAAATTCGTCGTGTTAAATCCACAAATGGATTTCAAATTATGAGAACAGAAGCATTGTGTTTCAGCGACAAAAAATATGCTAGCTTTGCTTTTGTAACACTTTCAGCCTATTCCAATGAATGATGCTCTACGGCATCATCTGCCTCCGCCTACATCGCTTGTACTTTGTCAATCAGCCTCACAACCGGTGACATATTTCGGACAGGCAGCTCCTCAGGTTGTTTTTCGGATGAAACAGCGGTTAAAAAGTCAGCATAATTTGTCTAGTGGGATTGAGCGTTTTTATATGTTTGCAATTCTAGCGCATGGAGGATTTAATAAATCCCACGTTTTTGTTCTGTGAATAGCACTTTATTCGTAAAGCCAACGAGCAATATGTAAGGTCTTTAATTCGGCTGCAGCAATTTTAGTTTTGAATTTTTAAGCCCCCCATAAATGTTCCGCTACCGTCGCCAAGTACATCTATTGTTGGAGATCCTCGTATGGCGAAGCTTGTTCATGCCCATCGTGTCGGAATGATAGCTATGGAAACAATGGGAAATCGAAATTTGGATGATAATCGCAGCTACGCGAAGTTTTCTCAAGTAAGTTATAGTTTGTTATAATTCCGAATTGCATTATCCGTTTTTTAGCAGGAATCAGGATTAAAAGTAATTCACTACTATCTAAAAGTTACAGAACCCCGCATATGCAGAAGATGTTCGTTGGCTGTTCACAGTGGCAATACGATTAGGCGGCGTTTTCACCCAAAGTTTTTGTGAAGTAGCAGCTCGATCTGTTGCATCGCCATTCGTTCTTTTTTCATTAGCTGTTGAATCAGCAAAGGTGAGTGTTTTCATGTGATATGTCACTGTGTTCAGCATAACTGAAATCGTAGGAACATGAACACAATATGGCAGGAGTTTTCAGGTTTTTCATTGGCAGATGCCCTGTATTAGCTACCATTCTCAAGCTATAATTCATCCTATTCGTCCTCAGTTAAGCGCTGGTGCTCCAAATGTAAGATTTTAAAAAATTAACATTTCAAGAGTTTCGAAGAACTGCACAGAAAGATAAAGACAAAAATCCATTTCTTTCAGGTGTTTTTATAGTGCAAATGTATCTAAAATATATAACTGCTGTAGGTACGGACCGTGCTTCTGCAGAATGGATTTGCACCGCCTACAGCCGATTTGATGCAGCATTGCGTTGAAATGTTTTATGCTGCTTCCAGCTCCAAGCTTAGCCATCCTCGCTTTGTTCCTTCTGATGTTGAAGAGGTATAGTTCTTAATATTAAAATTGTAATGAAAGCCGCGCATTTGGGTAATTTGCAAGAAAAGACTAGGATTCATTTTATAAAACGATGTAAAAGTTAATAGAACATCTACTGATCAGGACACTATTTACCATTTACTGTGATAAAAATTCTTTTGCATTGCTTTTATGTAAAGAAAAGTGTTAAAACGCTTATGCATAAACAGGAAGTTCATATTTATTTTTTGATATCTTTCTGTCTCTTGTAGTTTTAGTTCATCCCTTATGTATGAAATATTCTATTGAGGTCGTTCAACTCATTAAAATAGCGAAAGAAGCGTTTCACTGGATACCAGGACCGGGAAAGCTAATGTTTGATGATTTCATGCGACATGTTCGGAAACAAAAAGCTTATAAAAAGGAAGTTGCTCAAAGAATCAATGCTTGTGTTCAAAATGCAAACTTGTGATTTAGAAATCGTAAAATGGTATACCTCTTTCATACTACCTGTTGTTTATTTTATTCATTAAAATTTAATGATGACTGGAGGGAATGATTTGATAACTCGCAATTGATGCTTGATAATGATACACAGCATGTTGTTTCCGCCAGTCATTCAGCTGTTGTAAACAGTTGGCAGTTCATCTCGTATATATATATATATATATATATATATATGGTTATATGGTTGTAAATGATATCTCATGTTTATTTCATCATTTTTACTCAAAATAATTATCTATATTATGTTGGAGTCTCATCTTAGGGTAGGGTTGTTATCTAATTTTTTGTTAACATTTGCGATGATGTTATGACATGAATTGATTGACAGAAACAGTCGGATTTATTTGTAAAAAAAGGTATTCTTTAAAATGGTATCCTACCATACATACAGATATAAAAAACGATTTGAGGGTTTCAGTGTAATAATATTGTGAGTTCAATATTTTCTTGGTAGATTAAAAATTGTATTTATCATTTCATTTAGTTTTTTGTGCAGAAGGTCGAAGTGAAGAAGTGATTGATTTACTATCATGGTATTTCGTTCAGGTCTTTTCATCATCTGTTTTGTTTATATTTTTGAAAATTGCTAAGCATGTATCACACAATAATTCTTAAAATTTTTTAATTGTTAAAAGTTAAATAGCATATTCTGAATAAATTGTAATGAAACGTTATCCAGAAATGCTTGCAGTTGATATATGGTATTGATATATGGTACTGGCCAATAATTTAATCGCAAGATGCATTGTACGATTTGAGGATATCTCGGAATAAGCCCTGATTAAGAATGTATCCGTTTTTTCAAATGAGCAGTAATCTCTCATCTATTTTTCTAAGAGGATAGTTTATTTACAAAAGAGAAGCAACTAACGATTTTTGTGCATATCACACATATCACTTTAAGTCGTTTTCTTTGTTACTGGTTTATTGATAGAGAAATACAGTAGAATGAGTCGCACAATAATGAATGGGGCGCTCAGATGCTGTTCTGAGTTCCATAGATAGAGGTTCCTGTAGGTGATGTAATTTTGGTTTTGCAGGTAGTCCTTATCTTCACAGCGGAAAGAGGCAACTCTGTATCAAAGTTTCTTCGTTTTAGTCTTCATCACTAAGAATTTCATCGTAGATGTGAGTGAAATGTCATTGCTTAAAGAGTGAACTTTCGGGAATTTTGGAGGTTAATAGGCGGGCAGGAATAACTAATGTGCAGTTGCTGAACTCTTCAAATTCTCTGTCGATAGAGTTATGCTTGTAGAATTTGAAAATTATCTTTGATGTAAAACTGGAAGTGTTTTTCGCGTATTCCTACTTATGTTGTTGTTTTTATATTTGTAATGATTTCATATCTCATTATGTAATCCGTCCTGAAAAAGTGCTCCACTTTGAACTGAATAGCAGTAAGGTTAGTGTGTTCGTTTGGGGAATTCATTAGGGTTATCACAAGTCATGCATTCCATGATATTTTGTTTGATCCAAGTAAAGTTAGATCAAATCTAGGTCAGAAATTTTAATCAATGCAACATAATTCATAATCTTGACTGATTGGGATTAATCTGTTCCAGCCTTTGTTTATAGAACGTCTTAAAATCGAATTGAATCCAAACCACTTATTCTGTGATTGTTACAGATTTGGTTGTTGGTTGTACGGTTATTATATGTGGGAAAGAGCTGCGATATCTTTTTGGCGTTTGGGCAAAAGATTCAAAAATTCTGGAAAGGGAATTGATAGAAAAAATCACAAAAACGAAGGGACTGGAACCACAAAGCACATAGAAAACAAACCAACGGAAGATGCCGTGCTTCGAGTAACCATTTTATCATTAAAAGAAAGGTTGCAAGAGATATAATTTTGTGTTCTCGTACTTTATTTTAAGCACTGCTAGTTATAAACCAAACTTTCAAATAAAGGTTTGATAACCATTTGTTAACTACTGGATTTTAAAATTTTATTGTGATTGGATAATTAGAAAGACTACAAGATCCATTTTTCTCAACATACCCATTCGCCTATATTTTCTGAATTTTTTGTTTATAATATGATCGAATGAAATTTTTTCGTTGAATTGCTGTCGGGAAAGTAAGAGATAATTGATTTTGTTGTGTTTGTGTGTGTATCAATCGAGTTGATGGAAAAGCGTTTTATTTGTTTAGACAGAAGTTATAACGGTAACAAATAAGGAAAGATAATCGTTTATTGGAATGAAGATAGTCAAGTCAAGGGATAGGAGAATTTGAGTTGAAATCCCCTTGATAATCAGGAATCAAATTGATAGCTTTGAGTATCTTTGTAACGCAGGATTTCGCAACCTGATGACTTTTCGTAGTCCAACAGGATAATTGATCCCTGATCGCAATGATAATCATTGGGAAGAAAGTCGGATGTAACTGATAATCGAAATGATGATCAAAAGGGGGTTAGTCAAAGGGTTGTACTGAGTTGGGAAGTAAATTATTCTCCAGTAATCCCGGTCTTTAGGCGTCCACTCTTTAGGACGGCTTGAAGTGGGCGTTGGAGGAGTAAAGATCAGGAATGATTGATAATGCTAGTTGCGGCTCATTAGCCTCAGACACTCATTACATAGGGATAAAAATTGTGAAATTTAATGAAACAATGTAGATGCGTTTATCAAAATCAAAGATTGCTAGATATGAGAAAGGAGATTTTAGATAAGTTTAATTGAAGCACTTTAAATGAAAATTTGTGTAATGGTTAATGCTCCATTATCCCTAAAGATGATGAAACTGTGATAAAAGGATAAATGACCTTTAGTCACTTCTTAGAGATGATAATGAGAAGACAATGAACTGAGAAAGGAGAAAGCTTACGGTGGATTTTAACTGTGTATATCTACACAAAAGCTTCCTAACATATAATTTCATCATCATATTTAACATTTCGGTTTTCTACCGACAATTGAATTTTAATTTTTATATATTTTTGAAGTTCCTTTTATTTATATATATTTTATGTCGTGTTATATAATATTACTGATTTATCCAAGAAGGAACGACTGCACTAAAAGCAGTTCGATATTCAGTACGCCATTAACAGTGTAAAATTATTCATCGTTTAACAATATTTTCTTTCCATTTATTGTATCAATTGTTATAATTTATCTTGCAGTCTCAGTTCACATCGGGTTTACCGTCTGTAACGCATCTTTCATATCTCTCGTCGATTCTTTCTTCATTGTGGCCTTCCAATGGAGCGAGAGAAATAGAAAAGATTGACATAAAGTGGGTTTGCAAATGAATTTTATAATATAAACGTAATATAGGATTTCAACAAGTATTGTTGGAGTTATTTGTCTATTAAAATCAATGCATATGAAGTTTTGAAAGAAAGTAATGATGATTGGAGGTTTTATGATTTGATTCGATCAAAATTTTTCATTAATAGAAAGTTAATATCGTCATTAAAAATAGCTAAAAGTAAATTGTTCTATTAACCGAGCAAAAAAAGAAAAAAACGGGAAATCAGTGCAACAGTAACACTTTTAAATATCATTATACTTCACCGTAATCACTTCATGGTTGACCGAAACAGCTTGGACCATAAAGTCGAGACCTTGTTCGATGTACAGTTGCACTATCACCGGGAAAAGGGCCTTAGAGGACAGTTGTGTTTTTGGAGCTACATTTCTAGTAAAAGCACGTGAATTTTGGTTCTCTTGAATTTTCACTTCTATGAAAAATATATTTAGAGTTTTTTGCGTTTCTTGGTTGTTTCTGATACCAACGCTACAGGACACAACGTGTAAAAGCAGTTAGTGTACCGAAGTCAACACTGTTCAACCAGACGAGATCACTTGTATCAAGCTTACTCTCTGCAGAAACAGATGGCTCTGTGATGTTAAGAACACGGGAACTGTGTAAACATTATATGGAATATCCTGAAGCTCGTGCTGCTGGGTTCCAGGTCTTTATTATGGGATTATTTATAAAAGCGCTTTAGATTAAAAGAGTTATAAAATGATCTAACCTAACAAATACTGTTTTAACCTTCGTGAGTGAATAAAATATATGTGGCTTAAAACAGCAGTTATTTTGTGAGGTCAGCATATCATGTATGAAAGCGAAGGAAAGAAATCACTTATTTATTTATTCAGTTTCATGATTCAATTATCAAGAAGTTGAAACTTCTTCTGCCACAGACTAATAATGAAATACTGAAAGAACACATTCGACAGTTTTTACATCTCATGGGTGACGTTAGCATTCCGCGCGGGACTGGTATCCGAGTGTTGTCACTTGATGGTGGCGGTACACGAGGTGTATTAGGCCTTGATGTTTTGCAGGCATTGGAAAATAATTTGATGGGATCAAAGGTTAGCTTTTGATTTCATCTGATTGAGACCACTTGTTTCTTTTTTGTCCATCATCAGTCATAAAATTAACGCGTGATGGATGCTAAAAGAGTCGTTTTACTTGTCCCTTAGTGATTACGAAATATCTCTTCAGGTTGTCGAAGTGTTCGATCTAATTGTGGGCGTAAGTACTGGAGCTATTATAGGTACATTACTCGCTGCCAAGAGGTTACCGGTTGAGAAATGTAAGGAAGTTTATATTGAGATCTCAAAGGAGCTTTTCAGCCAAGGCAAATTTTCTGGGATGAGCGGCCTTCTTCTCTCGCATGCTTATTATAACACTGAAAAATGGAAACAGATCCTGAAGAACGTAAGCTTCTAAATATATCTTTACTTTTTTCAAACTATTGTTCTGTTGTCTGTTAAACACGTTATTTATTATTCAGTATGTGAAGAATTTATTAGTGCATAGAAAATAACAGCAGATGTATTATCATTTTCTACATACGATTGTGATCGTCTAATGTGAAACATGAGGTATGCGAGCAGTTCAAATATTTTTATAAGTGTATTAAAAGAAGTTTATTAAAGGTCATCGGCGAAGACACGTTGCTAGAAATATGCGGACGCTGGGAAACTCCCATGCTTAGTATAATATCGTGCACCGTGAACACACCAACTCTGCAACCATATATTTTTCGTACTTACGGACATCCCAATGGAAGTGAAAGCCACTACCGTGGAGGTTGCAATCACAAAGCTTGGGAGGCTTTGCAAGCTTCTGCTGCTGCTCCAGGTTATTTTCAAGAAGTGAGTATACTTCTATTTAATAATCTATTACTTTTCTAAGTTTATAACTGTGATAGTGTTAGTATGATATTTATATTTATGTACAGGTATCATAAACCTCCTTAATTTATTTTCCTTGAATATTGACTTTACTGCGAAATCTTGTTCTGTGAGATTCTTTCTGTAAATAGTACCAAAATAAATGTCTAGATAAAGCAGGCAGGCAACTTTAAAGTAGTCAGAAATTTGGATCTGTGGATAGAACACTCTACAAATAGTTCACATCAACTTTTTGCAGGTTTCCCTCGGACCATTACTGTATCAAGACGGTGGCGTACTTACTAATAATCCTACAGCTTTAGCGGTTCATGAGGCACGCATGCTCTGGCCACATGAACAAATACAATGCGTTGTTTCTGTGGGTAATGGAAAAACCGTTTCAGAAGTCGAATTAAATGGCGTGAAGTTTGCTATAGATTTCCATTTAATTTATCATTAAGATAGTTACGCGGTGTCCTACTCATACAAAAATATACCATTTATATTACAATTATTGAAGCAGTATTTATGATTTCATCGTCTAGCATTTATTGCGGTGTATGCTAGAACGAATTTTATCGAAAACGCTTGCTTTATTTTTTTTTTTGAGGCTGTCTACACGTCTTCAAGAAAAAATCTTACGGATTATTGATTCTGCAACGGATACTGAACTTGTCGACTTATGTATGCGTGATACTTTGTCGAAAGGATCATATATGCGTTTTAATCCTTACACCAGCTATCCTTATTCTCTGGATGAAATCGACCCGAAAAAGTTCGTAATTCATCGGTACACTAAGGCGCGATATGGGAGAAGAAACTTCATTTATGGCAAAAGAAGTGTACTTGATAGAGCGCTTCATACAATTTTTTACATGAGAAAAACTGCTGTAGACAAGCAACTATGCAAGACTTTCACATTGTATGCATTATTCAGGTTGGAACAAATGAGTCAGGATGCACAACTGTATATTTCACGAAACAAGACCAAGTTTGAGGCTACAGCAAAAATTCTTTTGGCTAAACCATCACTGAAACAGCGCTTTCTTCGGAATTGGAATAAGTTGATAATATAGTGAAATGTGTGATAATTAATAAATAAAAATTTTCATATCAAGCGGTAAAGTGCTATTGAAATCAAAGTGTAGAGGAAATGACAAGTTCCCATAGTGTTGCAAATTATCCTTAGCTCATTTATAAGCGTTAAGTTTATTCTTCTGCACAAAATATATGTATCATCAAATTATAACACTAATGAGCTATATAATTTATTTTTCAAAGTTAACAAGTCCATGCACCACAAACTGTAACAGACAAAAATTTGAAGCATTCGTTGAGATTGGATACTATCTCATACGAAATGATTTCACAGGGAATCCCATTCGTTGCTAACAGCCCGCACGAGAAAAACTCCACCAGCAAAAACCACCAAACCCTTACACATACTCCTGCAAGGATTTTAAAATAAAAGATATATCCAATCAATATCACAAATCCCAAATTGATTCAGGTGAAAGAGCTAATACTAACAGCTCCATGAAAACATATGGCAATCGACATGAAGCTTGTCATGGGCACTGAGTTGTCCCGGGTCGCCAGTTAGAACAATAATATTGAAATTTAAGCGCAATTACCAGTAAAATGGATTATGATAAATCCATGAAAAAGGTCCTCCTTCCGAAGATTGTGGAGCTGCCTGTATGCGAATCATTATATATAATTAATATGCTCTGAAAGGGGCAATATTAGCAGACTATGTAACAATCAAATTAAGCCCAGCAGTGCACAATCTAACATAAATGATACAGTTATTCCTTTATTAAAATCGAGTATAAAACACATGGTCATCCGCCCATCCCTGGCTGACATACGTCGAACTTTCTACCAATCTTAAACAAACAGTGGTTGTTTCGATATGCCAAATCCTTAATGTGCAGACTGATTTCGCAATGAACATATCACTTCTAAGGTCACTGCATAACTTTTCTCCCACGTGAATTGATAAACCATAAGCATGAAAGAGTCTTTCAACAAGTCCTTGGAAAAATACCAAATATTCTATTGAAACAACTTATAAAGATGAGGTTTTATAACTTACATTCATCAAATCATACAAAATAAAGATACATAAAACAATAAAAATGCAAAAAAAATCTGGTACTGCGTTTCTCAAAGCCACATGACAAAACACAAATATAAGCAAGTACGTAAGAGAAATCGCAATGGAACACTCATTATTATCAGAGGAACAGAATGGCTAAAATATAAAAGGAACCATTTGAAGTGACAGGATGATAAAAAAGGAAGCGTTTGAAGTGACAGGATGATAACAAAAGAAGGATAGAAGCTAGAAAGCACAATGATTTCAAAAAATTTGGTTAAACAAAACGACATATAATTCAGAACAAAAAGAAACGGGAGAAAAAGATTCCAAAGAGGAATCGAAAGCAAACAGTTCAAAGTTGCTAAGGAATAAATCAATGGATCTCCTAACCTGGGAATTTAGAAGACATTGCATCGAATTAGAGAAGTCAAGAAATGACTATTTAAAAAAGTATTATAAATCAACAATTATTAGAACTGTCTAAATTACGAACAAAATTGATATCAGATACAGATATCCATGAACATGAAGCTATGAAGCTATCACGATCAACATCAAATTTCGAACTTTTTATATTGCGTTGAAGATATATCACAGTAAATCAATTAAAATCAAGTCATACACTTATCACATAATATACTTAGAGAAGTAAGCTCTGGCGTCGATTTGATCGAATATTCCGACAAGTTGTACGATCTGATATTACTGAGTCCTTGACCAATCGAACTCCAGGAACTGACATAACAGATTCGCAGTCAGATAGCTCAAAAACTGCTCGTGGTAAACATTGTAAGAATGAATGTTGTAACGCATCCGCTGCTGATAATCTTTTCTGACCTTCGTACTGAAATATTTAAACTATTTTTAAACTGGAAAGAGAACTTTACAAAAGTTCAGAATTAGAATCAGAATTAAAATACTTGCACTTCTTATTTAAAAGCAAAAAAACAGGCCGTTTATGTTGTGTACCGATTTCAGAATGCACTTTATACCTGAAGTAAACGATGCAAGAGATCATTTGCATGCTGGTCAATTCTGGGACATGTAATCTGCAAACTGTTGGGACGATAATGGGGGAATCTACACAGGCGAAATGTAGTTGAGTTATATATCTGCGGGTGACTAGATGATGATGGAGTGCCAAGCATGTGGAATATCAAAAGAAGTTGCTCTTCAACAGCAGACCCCGGAAATAGAGCATACCCTTAAAAAATTATCCTATATCTCTGATATTTGAAAAGATATTCTTCCAAAACATATTAATCAAATTTATTAGATTTTACCACATGATAAATATCATCACATATGAAATTATTGTATAAAAGAAAAAACACAAAGACAAACCAGTAATCATTTCGAAAAGAATACACCCAACACCCCACATATCGATGTGGGTTGAATAATCCGTGGAACCCAATAAAACGTCAGGTGGACGATACCACAATGTCACAACCTAAAAAAACAATCACTAATTCAAAATATATACTGCATCAAAGTGAACGACAAACATAAATACAGAGCAGCATATAAAAGGTAGAACATTCTGAGTGGAAGAAAACTAAGGCATAAATATTTAGAACAGCACGCTGAAGATTTCAATTTTAATGCGATGTCAGGCATTTTTCCGCATCTCTTTAGGATTTGGGAAAAACGTACCTCATTTGAATATGTTTTTGTAGGTATAGACTTCGCACGTGCTAAACCGAAATCAGCTAGTTTGAGTTCACCTCTTTCGTTAATAAGTAAATTTTGTGGCTTCAAATCCCGATGTAAAACTCGTCGCTGATGACAATAATTCAGTCCTCTCAATAACTGCACCAAGAATAACTGGAAATAGAACCGATTAAGAATAGTATGATTAAGAACAATTAAGAACATTTTCATATTGTAAGTATGATCTGATCTGTTTACACTGAACAGTTTAATTTAATAAACTTTTTTGACCTAAATAGAAATCTCCTTAGCAAAAACGAGAGATATACCCGAACATTCCTCATAGACATGACATCCTGGCAGTTATCAAGATACTGCTTTAAATCACGGTCAACGTATTCGAAGACAAGAGTGAGTATTCTTTCCGTGTGAATTATGTCATGCAATGTGACGATATTTGCATGGCGCAAATCCCTCAGTATAGAAACTTCCCTGATCGCCGTACAAGGTGCTCCTTCTTCCAGCTCCAAACGTATTTCCTATAAGGTGATTTCTAACGTCTGAATTATCTTCTGTTAAGAAATGAAAGGAAATTTAAAAACTCCACACGGCTACCTTACTTGAAAAATGGAAAGCAAACTAATTAAAACCACTAGTAACAAATGCTACCTTGAGAGCGACAAATTTTTCTGTCAGTCGGGATCGCCCTTTAAAAACCGTAGCATATGTCCCTTCTCCTAATTTCTCCAATTTTTCATACGTTTCAAGTTTGCCGAAACCAATTTCGCTCTAAAACAGCATAAAAAGAAGAAACTCAAAGTGAAAAAATTGATAGTCATACTGAGAAATGAAAAATAATAAAAATGAAGAACGGCTATAAAGAAATACCAGAGATGCACGACGACTTTTTCTCGTTAAGGGTTGATCCAATGTTGGCGTGCGGTTCAGTTTCTCGATCACACTTAATGGAAGCCTTAGGTCAGCAGGAAGTGACAGACGTTTCTGAATGTCTTGCTGTAATAAAGCATACTGCTGTCAAAGACATCTTTAACACTAGCTTCGATAAATGCAAAAAAGTCATTAAAAAGAACACTAATAGAATAAGAATGATTAAACGATATGAACGCATTTCTCATTATTTCTCGAGTTGTTTTGAAAAAAGAAATGAGATTATAACTATCTTTAATGACTACATGTTTTGGAGCGAATGGAAATAGTATATTCCCCATAAGTGCTGATGGTCACCTCTATAAGGTGGTGAAGCAGTCTGCATGAGTGCAAAACTGAATCCACATATTACATAAAAAATGAGAGTTTGGGGAAGGAAGGAGAATTCTCCACTTTCTCACCCCATTGCTGGTTCACTTTCTTCCAACTAGAAACAAAGGAGTATATAGGATAAGATTACGTTGCTTCCATATTTGGGAAAGGAGCATGGGGAAGGAGGGAGAGAAAAGAAGGGGAAAGTAGGGAGCTATTGCCCGATATTTCATCTTCCAATTTTAATTTTCACTCTCCATTTTGTCGTATATTTGATTTATTTTTTACTTTTATTTTATATCTACTGCTTTCCGCTATCTGTTTCAGTAAAAGTTGATCATAGCGTTACCAATTTATAAAACTTATTGCAAATCGCTAGCTTCGAGTCGCTACAGATAGTGAACGACACAACAGTAACTTCATTTTGACATCTATATACCTCGTTCCAACGACGCGCTGGTTTCTGACGCAATTTAACATTGATAACATGACGATCAAATTGATTTGCACATTGGTCACTACTACACGGCGAAACCTCAATGCTCTCACCATCAGAACCAAGCACTTTTGTTTCATCTACAACAGCTGCAAAAATACGAAAATTTAGAAGCATAGAGAGTGCCCCTAATGAATTTCTAACATAGTGAAATTTATAATCCCTTATAAATTGAAATCTTCACTAATTGTTCACGCATAACATTTATATTTAGCAGTTTTAAAAGTCAACATGAGAAAGTTCAGATTTAATCGAATTTCTGATTGCTCTATCCCCATAAGTCTTTTTATATTTTATACGGTTCATCCTCGATATATCCGATGAGCATACTCTTGATGACAATTAGTGCAAATTTCATTTTGTTTAAAGCAATGTAAGTCAGTCATTTCAGCAGACAGAAATGGATTCCACTTATAAATACTAATATTCAATGTTTTCTAGAAGTGTTATCTTCATTTAGAAATATAATGAGTAAATAAAGTAACGAAGCACTCACAGAGAAAAATCGATGGCCTTAAAACAATTTGCTGTCCCATGGTGGAACGCCTCTTGCGCAACAGAAAAAACTGAATCCATGATGTAAAAGTATTTGGAGTTGGTATTTGAGATGAGAGCGGTGAAAGTACGTTGGTCTCATTACAAAAATTTTGGAATGTAGCAGATTTGAACAATTCAGAAGCCATTACAAACAAATTAGAAAGTTGAGAGTGGATAGAAATGAGATTCGCGACGGGATCAAGTGATATACACATAAACAACATACACAAAGCGAAGAGAAGTGTGACAGGGAGAAGCTAATCAAGCGTTCTCTGTCTTCCCCAGATCTCAAGCAGATTTTACAATATTTCTTAACATGACATGCGGAGACAGTGTGAACGACATCGGTCTGCCATATTTCAGAGTTTACGGCTCTCTCTAACCCAATCAATTCGTCCTAGCTGGCTTCAGCAAAGGCCTCCTTTTCACGTATCATTTGCCTATACACACTTTCACTGTCATTGCTAAACAAACTGTTACTTTTATCTATCCCAAATCCTGCACAAATTTACCTGCATGTTATGCGGAATGAAATGAAAACTTCTTAAAACTATAAAAAATCAATCACTGAGAAATGAAACTGAATTTCACGAGTTCCTTTTCGAAATTCAATGCTCATCATAAGGGCATTGGAAAGAAAGGCAACGTAAACCAATATTTTCTACCCTTCCTTTTTTACTTCAATTTTCTCCACTCGGCCTTGTCAGCAGCTACTTCTGCTCTGCTAAAATTTTTTAGCGCCATATTATATTGTTTTATAGATTGATGCATTCAACTTATATAGATTTTACTTTTCAAAAGTGAAAACCACTATTACTACCACTCGTCATTAGGAACGGGAAAATTGAAGAGAAAAAAGATGTGCGCCAGAGTTGTATTGTAATATTATATCTCCAGAAAATTATGTTTTATATGTCAGTTGTGGTTAATTACATCTACTAACATGTTACGAACAATTATCCAAAATTGATAGCGGTTAAAAGAAACCGACACAGTATTGAATTTCACTTCATTACGCTGGAAAAATTAATGATTTTTGAAAATATGTCTCCCACAATTATTTAATGACCTTACCATTTACTGGGAAAGATTCACTGAAAAAGATATAACTGAAAAATTCACTGAAATTCACTTAAAAAGATATACTTTGCAAAATACGTTTTTAACAGTAAAAAGTCTTGACAACCCACAGATCTCTTGCTACCATCAAAACAATTCTTGCGGTAGTTTTCTATCGACTTTTTCTAAATTTATTTCGAAAATAGTCAGTCTAATACCGACACAAGGTACAGTGCTATTTAAATCTATTTAAATCTCAAAATTTTCTGTCGATTCAGTTATTCATAATCATTTTTTAAATTATATTTGTCGTCTGTACCCATCGAAACTGGTTTGTAAGTTTTCAAACGAAAGATTACCCAACAAAGTGACTTTACATTTCCAAGAAGAGAAAACTTGCTTTGCATAAAGCTAAATGGGAGGATGAAGGAAAAATGTTAAGCATTCGAACGCATAAAATTGAGCATTATAAAGATAAACTAAACAATGAAGATGTCAACTGAAACTGCAAAAAACTTAATTATTCGATGAATAACTTGAAAAAATGTTCTACAGTCCCTTGCAACGCATTTCCAGATGTTAAATAATCGATGGCAATAAGTTTCTTGTCACACGTTCACAGTGTCAGTAACTAAACTTTCCTGCTTAATCTAAAATCTTACCAGTGGTTGCAAATCTAACCATAATAAAAGATCCAATGATCTATCTATCAGTGGAGCTTCATATCACAGAATTTCTATAACAAAAATATAAAGCACTCCATCTACACATAATGTACCTTCAAATGACAGAATCCATAAACATAAACAATCGTATAATAAGAGCTTCTGAAAGTTCAAAAAATTAAATAAAATTCAATTTTCAGTGGTATAGATGGTATAGAAATCAAATCGCATTTTGATCCTTACTTACAAGATTTTCTGGGAAACAGAGAATACTGATGTTGGGTTGGCGAGTACGCTTTCAGATTCCTAGGATAGTCCGGGCGAAAATATCGTGATACTGGTACAGGAGGACGATTGTGCTTCATATAAAAAACGGGAAACGGAACTTTCGGTATAATTGCCGGCGGAATATCACATTCTTCGATAATTACTCCGTCTGCCGCTAGACGTTCTGCCAGTTCATTCATCGAATTCGACAAGCGCCAGTTTCTAGAACTTATGAATATGCATAAAATCAGCAGACACCACTAAAGCTTCTCTGCAATATATGAGGATTCTTATTTTCAAAGAAGCGTCTAATTTCGAGTTTTCTTTTTTTACGGAATCGGAATGACTTCTCTATTCCACTGAATCCAGTTAAAACGAAATAAAGCACAGGAAAATCAAAACCATCATTATGAAATCCTTAAATCTTAACAATACAAACAAAAAGGTAAGTTTCGGAGTTCGAGTAGTATCAATTAAGTACAATCTACCTGACTGGTGAAGTTGAAGGTATATCGCTTCCACGGAACACAGCATTGATACGTCTTTTCAACTTCTTCATGTGAACTACTAATATTAATAACGGCAACAAGAGTAAAACATCGAATCGCGTATATCCTATTGTCCTAAAGAATCACTCCACATTGTACACGAAGCTCTCTTCTACACAACGACCTTCTTCCATATTCAATTTCACATATTTAACGCGGCTGTTGATGACACGTTTGCAAGATCAAGCTGTATCAATTTGCACTTATTTATTTTTGAAGCAAAAAGAGCATCGAACTTACTTAGAAAACACAAGTTTAAGAGAAGGGGAAAAGGAATATATCACGAATATTTCTGAAAGTTTTTAAACGGTATTCTTTAACACACTAATTGTAACTTCAGATTTCTCTAATGAAAAAAAGATTGCGGTTATTTTTTAAAGTAGTAATAACACTTTTTTATTCATTTTTAAAGAAATCAGAGAAAAGTACAGTTAACAAATAAAAACTATGCAATTTTATTATATTTTAACAAAGAAAATAATGATATAAAACTTACATTACATGCTATGCTGATTTGTGTCAGTACTGTGCAGGAAAATAATCCCTGTTGGTAATGAACTAATGAACTTATAAATTGATATTCTCATCAAATTTATTAAACCAGAAGATTTTATTATTTATCGAATAAAAGATTACGTTATGTCAAACAATCACGTTCGGAAACCTTTCTCAAACATGTACAGAAAACGGTGATATTGTTTGGATAATTTTCACTGATGGCATCAGATAACCATTTTGAATATCAACAGGAGTCAATGCTACAGCTGGCGCCAACTTCTTTTTCTCTAAAATATAAATTTATGCATCACTGTCCATTGAGGATTAATTATCTTCAGCAAATTATCTGAGTTGGATGAGAAAACATCTTGAATGCTTAGCAATCATGCCTTCATCGAGTGTCATAAATCAGCGAGACATGCTATTTTCTGTGAACGCAAAACGTTGATAAAAACTTTTTGAATTGATAGATTAGTAGGATAATGAAAGGTATAATGTTGGCGAGACACTGCAAATATGTAAACAGCAATGAGAAGTGTAGAGGAATCGAACACAACCTATATAATTTCTTCGGTTCATTATTTTTCCACCGCGTTTATGGAAGTATAAAAGTTCTAGTACCAGGCTTTATTTAGCAAACTTTTGGTTAATTGAAGAATAAGCGTGAAAAGAGCGACTCAAATAGTGTATTTGCAACGCGGATCAGATAAAAAAAGGCGAAGAAAGACAAATTGGATGATATTTTTCTTAGTTGTTTTCTCAGAGTCTCTATAGGAGAGATTATTTCCATGAAAACTTCAAGGTGAAAAAAAATTTGCTGTTAGTTAGTATGTCATTGATGCTGTTGCTTCATATCTGATATGAATATAAAGTTGATAGTATGGCTAAGCTAACAAACATGTTGGATTGAATTCATCTACACGCATACAAATTCTGATTTTTCATTTTTGTTAATAAACTGGAAAAACTGTTGTAACGAAGTGATCATCAGGACTATAACAAACATTAAAGATGGAAGTAGAAAAATAAATGGCTGGAACTGTAAAGCATGATTAGAATGTTATCAAAAATGGACTGGAGTATTGTTCGAAATTTCAAACTGTCAGCTTCTCTTCCAAGCAGAAGATATTGCTTCTTTGTTTTTCCTTACTAACATGGCTAAGTTTATCAAGACGTTTTTTATGTCCGTTCTCTTTTGAAATTTTTCGAGAAATACTTTAACTATGTGTTTTACTAACTCATTTTCAATCAATCCTTCACTAAGATACAGTATATTTTCGCTGCTATTTCGCAGGCCAATTTTGTAATCTCAACACTGTCACATTAACCTTAAACGATTCGCTACATCACTCCCTAAACCTGCCCACAAATTATTATTCCATAATTTTGCTTTTTGTTTGATACATTATCAACAACTTTAATAGCGTAATCTGGCTAATCCACACTCTTTTAGCCACCAGTACAGGCATCATCTGCCACTGTATAATTTGTGTAAGACTTAATCGCTAATTTTATAACTAGCAGGATCTGAGGCAGTTGATATTACATATGACATATAACAAATTATGATTACTTAAAGTAATTTAGTATAATTTATTTTGTTCCTCTCGTTAAGTCATCTCGACACTCCTAATGTCTTATTAGTCTTAAAATTAAAATAAATCCCGAGTCAGGATACATAAATTCTATGCAATTGTTATCCTAATTTAATAAAGTGGATTGCATAGATATCATAAAGTCAAATCTCAGATGCTAAGGCAAAAATTATTGTGCGCAGAACTATTACTGTATACATTCCTAAGCTTCATGTAATTGGTAAGGATTTTACAAGTAATCACAAGGATGGTTATAATAGGGAGCTGTGCGATAAATGTTATGAACACTATTTTTTGCACTGTGTGAAAATAATGACGAAATAGAAAAGATAAAAAAAGGATTTGCAATTGATAGACGCTGCCAGAAAGTGAATCATAAAATGATGAAGGCAACTGTGTTTTGGTCTCAAATCGAGTTATGACAGTCGGTTGATTGCGCACTGGTATTTGATGTCGGGGTGAAGCCGAAAACGGAATGTCCGAATTAATAAGACTTCTTGCTGGCATATTCGATTCGGTTCGACTCAATTCTTCATCTAACAGCGCTTATGATTTAGGAGACTCTCCTTCACTGTGAAGAGCGGGAAGAACAGGTAGAGCAGGGCGTGGTGATCATGGCTGGGTCACCAAAGTGGACGAACCATCAACGGCTCGGTTCCCGGTCAAATCATTTTGATTTATCACCGTCATCACTAAATGCCCATTTCAGACATAATTTCACCACTGATCCCTTCACAAATATCAGTGTGAAGAATATTCCTCAAAGAAACGATGATTGCAATCAATTAACGATACACATTGAAACAAAGATTGCAAAATTCTTGCAAGTGCCACGAATCAACCTGGATGTGAGCTAGTTTTGAACCGCATGACAGATCAAATCCAAGAGAGTGAAAATGAGCTTGCTGCACTGATTGTACAGTTTTTTTTTCTTCTGTGCAGTTTTGTTTGGGCTAAAAATATAGTTGGCATATAACAACTTGCTACAGAAGAACTACTGAGAATTGATTTCGGCATCAGTGATTTAATTTTGGTGGCTTGTGGTGGGATGATTCATTCAAAATGATTAATAAAGTGGTTCAATGAAGCCTTAAGATTTGTATTTGCTTTACATAAATTTTAAGTTTGAATGTGATGGAATCGAAACGGTAGAGATATGGTATGGAGGTCACCTATTGTCTCTTCTTATTTCTCTTTACAAAAAAAATAAGAAAGTAGACATAAATTTTTGGTAAACATATTGAATACAAATATTTGCAATGCTAATTTAGTGGCTTTCCGAACGAGATCTTCCTCCGTAAGTTCATAGGTCATAAAGTGCTGGTTTGTCACTAGATTCTCAATTATTCTTTTCTCGCTTGCTCATATATTCAAAAATACAACTTACATGATTCCTTTGTATAGAGTGTAAATAAATATGTTTCTTCATTTTATTTTCTGCAATCTTTGAATGGTAGATAATGAGTGAATTTAGCATTTAAATCACTATCAGAAATTTGGAGAAGTTTTGGAAAAATATTTTAGTAGAAATTGTAACATCAAGTCCAAAATTGCGATGATTTAAAATATTAGGTTGGGTATTTTCAAACAGATGAGATTTTTAATCTTTTTTTTGAAAAGGCAACATAAGCTCAGAAGTTGCACAGTTGAAATAATACAAAAAACTATTTGCCAGATATTAAAATTAAAATTACAGCTAAATAATCTAATAAAAGAAATATCAAAAACAGAATTGAAAATATAATGGAAAGAAAGATGGAGGATATAAAAAACAATGAAATCAACTAAACAAAAAAAGCTCATGATTTGCTTACAGACTTTAACATATAATTTTAATGAGACTAGGATTGCACTACGCTTTAAATACTAAAAACAATTAATTTCGTTATATTATGAGAATCTACGTCATCATTATGATTAAAAAAATCATTTAAATTTTAAACATAAATGATTTATTTAGAACAATTCATATGTCTAAAAAATTTATGGAAAAACGTAAAAATATTATCACTGTCTGTAACAAATAATAGATACAATTATAAGAAAACAATGTTTCAAGATTTTGCTAGAAGACTATATTAAGAATGGAGGTTTAAATTAATGAAAAGATGTAAACAAAATCTAAATATCATGCTAATATCATCTCAAAATACAAATAAGTAGAATGAAATGAAATCAGAGGTTCAATAAAATAGAAATCATTGGTGGATAGATTTTCATAAATTTATCACATTATTTTATTTGCTGTTTGAGTTAGCTATTGTTTCAAATGCTGTTACTTCAGATTCTGCAAACTATTATTGTCTCGAATTTTCTTATTGCTGCTGTACAATGGGTTTTCAAATCACTTACAGTATTTAGAGATACACAATTTTGCTCCTCGTAAAGCTATTCTTTCACTTGCTTTAGTGAGTTCACTACTAGAAAAGGCAATATACGTATCCGGATTAAGCATTCTAGAAGATACTCGTTTTATAAAACGACTGCATCAAGTTCATCCAATCATTTATTTAAAAGATTACACTCAGATATGGTTTGTTTTGTCAATGAAATAATTTCTAAATTGATGTAGTTGATGTTTTTGTCAAATGTAAAAGAAAAAAGAAATGGAACGAAAAAAAATCGAAATCTAATTGAAATCAATTTACACATAACCAAAATCACAATTTCTCTTCTTCGTTTATAAAAGGGAAAAAGCTATGTCCTCTCTTGCCGACCAAGCAGTTTATTCAGAAAATAATAAGAATATTAAAGTTTTATCGCTGAAATCTTAAAGGATTTCACTCGCTTCATAAGAAACAACCTTACCGAACTTTTAATTGTAATACGCTAAAATTTTTGTAATGGAAGCAAACGCTAATGGCTCTCCCAATACTTCACAATTATTTCAATTGGTGACAGTTTGTTAACGCATTGTTATGATATTGCGAACTGTGGTAACAGGGATCAGTTGATTACAGTGATAATGGAAAAATTATCTTTTTAATACGGATAATTTCAGATTGATATTGCAATACTAAAAGATCTGTGAACATGGTGAACAATGTTAACTCAATAAACAAAAAAATCCACGAAAGTTGCATTAAAATTGAAAGATGCTTTTGTTTCTTTCTTCTGCCAAAGAATTAAAAAATAAATCCTAAAGTTTCCAGAAAAGTTCAGTGTAGTATCTAAATCTTCGGATTTTGAACCGGTAGAATTTTTAATTGAATATAATCAACAACGGGCAGGTTCTATTGAGTGTAGCAAGGTAAACATCGCATTCAACTATTTTTCAAGCTGAGTCCTTAATAATATGCCATTAAAAAGGGAATGCAAGCAAGTATTCAGCTGCCACTTTCAAATCGAAGTAATAAATAGTAATCAAAAACCATTTT
Source organism: Cruorifilaria tuberocauda (assembly GCA_013365365.1). NCBI lineage: Eukaryota > Metazoa > Nematoda > Chromadorea > Rhabditida > Onchocercidae > Cruorifilaria > Cruorifilaria tuberocauda. The sequence goes on from JABVXU010000089.1 coordinate 137,101, forward strand.
GAACAAAAACCGTGATTTAATCATACAGAAAATCACAATATTTAAAAAAAAAATGTTTCATTCATCAGTCACTTTTTCATAATAAATTTTTAGGTAATTGGAAACAATTGAACAAACTCTTATCAGAATATCTTATCAGTTCATAGACAATAAAAACCATACATTATGCATTAATGCTAAAACCGGAATTTATTTTCTGAATTACGATCCAGGCAACAAAAATTGCTTCTTATCATTCCAGAAATTTAATCCAGTACACACTTAAAGAAAAAGAAGTACATCACATTATCACGCTAATAAATGATAAGAAAGTTGAGAATTTTTCACAATTAGTAGAATAGACTAAATGATATTTCCTACAAACAACAATATATTTGAAAAGAACTGTTGAAACGTAATCTTTATTTATGAAATCCGTACTTCAAATAAGGAAGGAAGCACAAATCTCAGCAGTTTTATTTAAAAAACCCATGTTTTCCAAGTCGCTTGCACTCAGTGGAAGTTTTATCCGCGAAAATAATCAAAGTGCAGGGATCTGAACATCAAATATGACTGTGGTATATCTATAGAAAATTAAGCATCAAAGTGATTAAATATATTTATCGACTATAGAGGATAAAAATAAGCACAGAGACCAATTTTGGAAGGAGTACGCTAAATGACCGATATACTCAAATTTAATGCCTTTCGCTTTCAAGTAATCAATTAGTCATACATACTTTGTAAAATTTTAAACTTTGATAACTCACGACGGTTTGTTAATCGTAACAGTTGTGCATTGTTTGAATATGCGTCCAGCAAAAGTATTGATGGTTTCAATAGTCGAATGCAAATTCTCATGCTTAATTCTAGTTAGATCATGGAGATCTCATCCGATTAAAGCCTAGAAACAACAACTGCTCTCAACTTTTTATTACTAACACTTTCGACCTATTCAAAAACGGAAAAACGATCCCTTAATTCCTTTTTCTTGGTAAAATGATTTGGTTGAAATTATTGCGGGCTTATTACACTGATGTCATTTTCTCGTATATCTCAGTCAAAATTATGCAATATTTGTATAATAATAACCCTTACTAACCATGCTCTTTTCACTTCCTCGTCAAGCGACCATGCATTATTTGATTCCTTCTCATCTTCATGACGAAAACGTCCAGCAACTCTCTAGTAGGCATGAAAATATAGTGAAGCAAGCAATCCTTACTAATCTTCTGAATGTTTTTGGTACGATAGCGTTCACCAACTACAATTCATTACTTCACTTCTCATGCTGTTCTCGAAACTGTCAAGCTAGTTCTTTCTGATACTGTCGAGGTTAAATAACGCTGCTGTCATTTTGCGAGGTTGTCTTCTATGACGAAGGTTTATTTATCAGCGCCATCTTTATACTTTTTTCAGGAAAAAAGTAACAATAAGGAGTGAAAACGATAAGAACTCTGCCGTGATGGAACTGAAGTAAATGGCTGAGTAAAGTCCCTTAATTATTATCAGTCGAAGCTATGGGACTCTAAGTTTCATACGGGTCCGACTTGACATTCTACTGTCGGACACATCTTGACCAGGTAGGTGTGGATGCGGAGGGATATGGCTTAGGATAGCTAGGTTCAGGGTGTTGAGGTTTTTGTCGTACATACTGGCAATATGTTTAATTTGCAGACCAAAAATGGGACGTAGGCCAGGTAGTACGACAAAATCGGGGCGGTTTATGAATCCGGCTGATCAAGAACGCAAGAGCATGCGGCAAAAGGAGCTTAAAAGAAATCGGAAACAGAGGACTATGGTTCGGCACGCAATACTAAAAAGTAAAGACGTCGATGAAATCCTGGAAAACTTGTCGCGTTTGGATGATCAAGGTAACTGGTGAAATTACTTACCCATTCTCATAAGGTAATATTCACTCACTGGTTGTTTTTTATCGATCCAGAACATCAGAACATTTTGCGAATAAGTTAAGCAAAATAACTCGTACGCTGTCTCTTTTGGTAATCTCTTACATCATCAAGTACAAAGGTTTACTTATGGGGAAACGGTCTATTAATTGGTCGGGTAATCCTGATCTTCTAGATCAAGTGTTATTGGCTATAGAATTTATTACCGACCAAAAAAGAAGTACTCTAGACTGAACAGAAGATTTTAATATCAAAATTTCAGAATTCGACATACATGTGGAACATCATAGCAAGTATGTTTTCAACGAGAAGCGTATCAAATTTAAGCAGACTTACAACGAAGTAATTAATTTATACAAGCAGGAAAAGCGAGAAGATAAAGTGAAGGAGTTGGAACAAAAAATGTCGCAGTACGAAGCAGAGAGAGCTCGAAAAATACAACAATATAGTAAGTTGTTTAACTTGATTTTCTTTTCCTTAGAAATATTTTAAATACTCAAGAAATTTAGCATACTATACCATTCATATCCCAGCTTTGTTCATTATAATTTTAGATGCATTACGATTTTCATTGGAAGCCAACCCTGTAGAAATTCCATTGCCAGATGGCAGCTCAGTACCAAATGCAGCAATGACACCTGTAACACCTGTCATACCGGTTCAGTTTTTGATGCCGCAAGCACGAGCTGGTATTCTAAAAAATTCACATATCACTCGAGATGTAAACGACCGAACAGAACCACCAGGACCTCCTTGCGGCTTACCTCCACTAATCGGTTATGATGATGATAATGATGAAACACCCTCCAAGAGACGCGTGCGCTTCGAGGAAGATGTTTCCAACAGCTTTTTAAGGGATGGTATCGAAACAGCTGATGATGATTTCGGGCCCGTTGAAAGTAAAATAGACGCTCGAATTCTTTTGTAAAAAGAAAGGGATTTTATTTGTGTAGAAATATTAATCATTTTGGTAAGCCTATGTGTTACACATATCGTGATTTTTTCATGTTATTATTGCAGTTCCCATGGAAGTGTTGCAACATAGTCAAATGGCCGATCTCGACAATACAAGATCTGTACCTGTACTGGCGCCTATGATTCCACAACAGCCTCTGTTACGTGCACCGCCGTTACCCCCTAATATGTTACCACCTCCTCCTCGTCTTCCCCTTCGCGTTCCTCCTCCTCCACCTCATTTTCGTACGTTTTTCGTAGATCTTGTTTAATATTTCTTTTTAGGAAAAATGAACTGAAAATTTTATGAGACTATTTCTAAAGTTGGTTTCTTTCAAAGCTAGATGTCGTCTATAATAATATTGTAAGATTGAAAATTATATATTGAAAGAATAGTGTCTTTTCATTGTAGGAATGCCAATCCCGTTTATACGTCCGCCAGGAACCAGTTCTGTAATATCGGCAGAGCCAGTAGTCCGCCGAACAGGAGGAGCTTCATTGACAGATAGTGGAGAGGCTACAATTTCAGCAGAGCCAAAGCTGAGAGATTTAACAAAAGAAGTTACAAAATTCGTGCCAACAGCACTTCGAGTTAATCGAAGCAAACATCAACCAAAAAAGACCATCAACAAGTATATCAATTTTCGTAACAATTTGTTCCCGAATCTATGATTTTGAACGGAATTCTGTGATTTTTCGTTTCGTGAGCTATTTTAAAATACTTGATGAATACTCTTAATTTGGCTTAGAAGTCAGCTGTAACTTGTTTTTTAATTTTAGGAAAAGATTCAATTTCAGATTCAATATGATGGGAATACAGATCGAATCAGCACAACGGAAAGAAGCGAAAGATACAGACGAGGCTTATGCTGATTTCATGAGTGAAATTTCTTCTCTTTTGTAATTTTATATTTTCTTCAGTGTTTTCTGGTTTTTGTTTCGTTTTTTTTTTTTCATGAAGATGCATGTTAGTTTAATTGAGCAGGAGAGAGTCATTTTAATAGGGAGATTGGGCATAAATTTGATTTGGTAGCAGCAATTCGATGATGGATGTATTCCAGATAAGTGCTGAAAATATATAATGTAATGAATCACTGTGTTTAAAATTTTAGGTATGAGCTTGCTTCATTGCGTTAAAAATAAATAACAATGATTATATTAATGCATTGGCACAGTTACTTATTCAAGATACTGTGAAACTAAATTTTTCGTTTTGAAATTAGACCATTGGTCAGACCTGAGCACAGCAATGCTGGAAATATTCGAGATAAACAGCAGAAACGTTTGGAATAGTTTTCTAATATTATTATTATGGAAAGGAAGAGAAATGAGGACCGAAAAATTTATTCGCATGATTTCTCTCTGATGCATTGTGATTGTTGGTGTATATTACGGGCAGTGATGTTTCTTTTATTGTAGCTTGTGGAGAAATTGGAGAAATTGTAGGGAGCATTTAGTTATAATCTTTCTGGAATTATGAGAAAAAATATTATTTTACTTTTTAAAAGTTTTGGGAGGTACATAACGAGCGTTAGTATTTAAATTATGTATCAGAAGTTTGGAGAAATTTTAAAAGAATATTTTAATGAAAGTCGTAACATAATATCCAAAATTGTGCCGGCTCAAAATAGCATGAGATATTTTGTTAGAACATTCCTCTTCCGCATCTCAAGTTGGAATCATGGATTTGCCGTTGTTCACTCGTCATTGTTATATGGCAGATTTGATAAAAGCAAGGGATTATTAATCAGTCTTGATTTGAAAATAAGTTAGTACGCTAACGTATGGCTGAAATGCGGCCATTGTGAATGCTCCAATAATTACATTGTCGAAGTGTTAGTGAAATCACAAAGAAGCAGAGCCATCGTTAGAGCTCATTGAGCTTTCATTGATTGACCCATTCATTGATTTCTGGTTTTACTGTAAATAAAGAACATGCACTGAATGGCAGAAAGACCAGAAATCTTTTCATGGTAGAAAGCTAAATTGGGGGTAGCTTATAACTTCATGAATATGCTTTCAATGAAACAAATTAACTTTAGGAAGCAAGGGGGTCGACAAATATGGTTGTCTGCGACAAGAAGCGTCACTGGCTTAAGCTGACACTGTCGCTTTCAGATATGAAAATTGTCATTTTGATGTAGTTAAAATCCTTTTACTTTACATTTCTTTGCACGAAGCATCGAAGCCATGGATTCGTCACCACCAAGTGTTGCGGATCACGCTCAGTGTTGATATTGCACGATTGGCAAGACGTAATGTTTTTAAAGATTTTTTGGATCAAAATTTGTTTATTGTACCGTTCACAAACAACTCTTCGTCTCAAGAAAGTATGCGAACTGTTGAAAACTAATCAAATGATAACTTTTACCCTGGGTATAGTTTAATAAAATGGCAGTTTTTTATCTTAACGTTAGTAGCTCTTGCAGGCTAAATTTATACATATTTTTTCAAATTTATAACCAAATAATATTTATATTTCCATACGTCGAAAACTTGAACAGTCAAGGGAAATCCATATCTATGAATCGAATTTATACATTCTTATAAAACTGAAATAGATTGTAGGGAGGAATTAAATGTGTAGAAATTAACAAATAATACTTCGTTGTATGATATTAATTCCATCAGCTAATATCATCTACAAATACTATAACTGTATGATATCGACATATTGTATTGAAGTACTGAAGTAAATCAATACTTGAAGATACTGCATTGATGTTTTATTTTAAATTTATTTTTAAGCTAAGACGGATGAATTTTATAACCTCACTCATAGCTTCTGTGGTGTGATTTTTAGCTTTCCTGTGATATCAGTAGTTTCTAATTTTCAAAAATAAACCAGCTTTTCAGACAGTGAATTAAGTTTAATTGGATGTTTGAGAAAAATTTATGATTTCACTATATGCATCTGAGATTCTTTAATCATTTACGCATTTTCTCCCAACTTTTCAATTATTTTCTCACGGAGGCGGTGAAGCATCTTTATGTTCCGGAACTCTATGCGTTGTGATATCTTAATGTAGCAAGCACGCACCGTGATAATAATTGATATCTGTCATATGCGACAATAAAAGTCGAATTTTCAAGTTTTTTTTTCAAGTGTTACAAAACCGGATGCACTCTTTGCACAGCTCAAAAGTCAACAACTGACCGTTTTAAATTTATCTCTTACAGAGAGTAGCCTTTCCGACTTGACTCATTTTCCTCCATGAAACGTTTGAGGCTAGTTATTATCTTCTGTAAGACCAAAATGATTCTGCACTAACTAACAGTTGATGATAGAATGTGAAAACTATAGCTTCATAATGTACCAATCTGAGTAATTAAGTATTGCATTTGATATAGGAAAAACTCATTTGCTTCAAATCAACACGCAAAATCTACGTACAGGTACTACAAAAGATCATCATGTACCTTTGAATAAGATGGTATTCTTTTGAAATACACTGATCTGATATTAAACGTTAGTTAAAACCATGAAATAGAACGTGAAGAAGTAACTATGACTCTTGTGAACGCTTTTGTGAGATTTTTTTGAGGAAGGATTTTAGTTTGGCACGATCGAATGGTAGCGAAGGTTTTACTGCCTGACGGTTTGTTCTTTCTGGTATTATGATGCGGCTGTCAAATAAGTCGACCATTTAGTTATTATTCTTTGCTGTTGATCCGAACGGATTATTTTGGACTGCACATTGAGACAGTGGCTCAGAATAATTTAAATGATACTGTACGTTGAGATGAATAACGAGATTGAGTGTTTGTAGTGAGACCAATCGCCATAGTAAGTTACACAATATATAGTACTCCATTCGTTAGGGGATGAGCACTTCATTAGCAGACGACGGATGGTATTACTCAAATGAAAGAATTATAAAGTTATTCGATATATGAACAAAGAATTATTTGGTCATTTGATAGATTCCGTAACAGCAAACCATCCAGACATGCAATGTGGTAAAGCCAGTGGTAAATCATTCAGACATACTAGAAATAGGTAAGCCAATAATGATTAACTAACGGTAAACTAGCTCTTTGAAGATCATCGCTTTCAAGGGTTATTTGATGTTCATCATTAACAATGAATTTGGATGTTAAAGAAAGCATATTCTATCATTTGAATGAGAATATTTGATATTAAGGGTTTCTCTAACATGACTTCAAAATGTAATGATACATGTATATTTTGTCATAAAATTATTTCGGATTTCTGAAAGTAACTACTCATTTTAATGATTAATTGATGTTGGTATATTAATCAGTTAAGAAAGTCTGATTTCTTGTTGATAGCTTATAAACAAAAATGAACTGAAAATTGCTTTAATAGTAGTCTTCATGGAGAACTTTTAAGGAATTCCTTAAGATCAGACTTGTCCTTCAATTCGATCAAATGAAGACGGAAGTTTGCGAATATCCGGAGGATTTAAAGATATGTAAAGTGAGACATGGCACATTTATGTTCCTTCTTTTTTTGCTCAGACAAGCAATTTTATTTCATTTATTGGAAATTTCTTAAAATTTTCAGAGCAAAATTTTTAAAGTAAAATGGCATTTTAAATGATCCAAACATGAAATCGTTTACTGGATTTAAACATTGTTGATCCAGTAAAGAAATCGCATATTGCTGCTCGAGTTTCTTGTGGGCGTTTGTCATATAGATATATACCTAAGATAAATTACTAGAGAACATGCGGATCTGCAAAAGGCAACCCATAGCCAGACAATATACGTCGTGAAAATGAAGCGCTGAAGAAAGGGAGATTATTTCATTACTTGTTAACTACATTTGTTGTTATACATAATACAAGTCAAACGTGAAAAATGTTGGTAAGTAATAATTGTAAATGATATTCTAACCACAAAGAATATCGTATGACAGAAAATTAAATTTAATTGACTAAAGATTTTCAAACGTAATTTCCTTTAGTCAATTATATAATCTCTATTATATATTATATCACAAATTTCCTAATTACCCAACAGGGTTTACTATCTGGTGTTTCAAATGATGAAATAAATATCAGGACTGTTAAAAAATATCGAGCGATTACTTCATCGTTTATAACTAAGACTAGTTTCAAATCTCAAGAGATTACAGATAGAACTGATTTTATTAGAAGATTCGAGCTTTTTTCTCCAGTTGTTCGTTTCTAAAGCAAGAATTAAACTCACCTGAAATCTTAAAAACCTAACAAAAGAAAACGGCTATTTATTTAAATCGTTCGTGATGACAATTTGAGATTGCGTCCAACAATACAACTTATCCAAATTTAGCTTGATTCAAAATTGAGACAAACTCAGAATCATTCAACTTTTCACGACATTCACTGATGAGTAGTCAAACATGTAAAATAAAAGAAATTTCTTCTAATATTCAATGCGAGTCCTTCATCTTATGTTGTTGGTTATAGATTTCACGACAGTTTTCGAGGAAAAGGAAGTTGAAAGTATTCGACGAAAATTTGCTGGTCGCGTTCCCCAAATTGTATAGAAGTTTGGGAAAAACTTTAGATACGGTGGTGACTGTATTCTCGGCCATAAATACTCTTGACACCAATCCTGCATTATTTAACTCCATGAAGTAATGGTTTTAACACATTAGTTTAAAAAATTAGATAAATCGAAATCGTCCTGCAAACTCAAATTTCACACAAAATGAGCTGTGATAAGAGTTCCATTATTTTGTTCAAATCCATGTTTTTTCCTAAGATTACTTTCATGTCAAAGCCGTATTAAACAAATGAACATAAAGAAAGTGCTTCATTCCACAAGGAAATCAAATAGGTTTCCCGTTGAAAGAAGAAGGAATTTTCATATAAGAAATTCAAATAATCACATTTTATTCAAGTAATAATAAAGTGCACACGGTGAATAAAGAGTTAAGGTAATCCAAAAAAATAAAATAGATTTGTATAAAGTATACATTTGAAATAACATGAAGCGTCCGTGCTATTTGTGACACAACTCTTTACTTAAAGTTACCAAACAGTTTCTCGGATATACTATTCCAACTGTAGTTATCACAGATTTGAACATGCCTCCCCGTTTTTTCCCGAAAAAAGAGAAAAGATGCAGAAAGCATACTATTGCCACAGGTAACAAGAAATAAGAAAAAATCAAATCCTTATTTTCAGAACAGAAAGTTTCAAAAAGTATCACAACAAATCTGTTATCTGAAACGGCACTTTTATTCACTTATATAAAATTTTCCCTGTGGAAATGAACGAAAATAAATGGGAAAGCGTGCATAAATTTGCAGTAATGAAATGACTAAACGATTAAGAAAAAGTATTTTCTGCACAGAGTCAGATTTTCTAATCGCAAATTTTACTTACAGTGATTCATACAGATGGCAGCCATAATGTTGGAGCAGGAAATAACAGTTACAAGAAATATTCAAAAATTAATGCAAATTTTCTTAAACATGAATATATAAAAATGCGGATCGAAGTTACTAATTAAACAATGCTCAAGTCCTAAATTCGAACATACTGCTATCGTCAATACCATCATGAAAGTAGAATTGTGAAAGTTCGTGCAAAAAGATCATACATTATGCGTAGCACAGAAATAAAGCGAAATATATTTCGTAGCATAGACCTTTTGTAGAAATAAAATGAAATATATTTCAAGTTCTATCAGTCTTCGAGTAATTAATGAGCGGACCAAACATAACTTGTTAAATGACGTTCTTCGTAACTCTCTCAAGCGCGCTACTGCTTGAATGTACTCAGCATATAGTTGTGCTGTAGTAATAATGTCAATGCGTATTTTAAAATATTATGGTATTTATTTGACTACTAGCTCATTGGGTCAACTTTCACTATTGTTTTATCAATAATCTGCATTATTTGATGGAATTTTTGTTTTTGAAATTCCTAGCTCATTTCATACATTATTTACAAGTTTTTGAAGATTATCATAAAAAAAGAACCGCATATTTTAAACGAAATTCAACCAAAAAACGTTAAATCTAAATCGTATTGCAGCGTTTTTGTTTAATCGCGATAATTGATTTTTCCACTAGTGTGGTTTTGATTTGACGATCGAAGAATGTAATTTCTTGTCTCACATTTGTTTGCCCAATTCTATTTGTTGATGCAGGAACGTTGCACATTAATAGTACCAATACTTCAAATAAATAAATAAACGAAAATAAACGATAAATGCGTCTACTCTTGATCTACCTGTTCGAAACATTTTTTGTTGCAATCTATCTTTACTGGCTTTTCACTGCTTTTGAAGCGGTAATGAGGATTATGATGCACTTTATCCACAGTTCCAGCGGTCGCACTACTTAGTATAACAAACAACACTTATCGTAATTTTCAGTTTTCGTTTAAATGAATATTTTAAAATTCAAAATTGAGTCTGTAAAAGGAATGATAAGAAAAAACTATCGTCATGCACTGAGAAATAATACTACTTTAAATGAGCAAAAAGAGAGACAAAGAATTTGCTCGTTGTCAAAAAAAATCGTCAAATTTATTTCGCTTTGAAATCATGTTTTTTATTTGCAAGTATTTATTATTTATTTTGCCGAAAGTATTCATCATATAAAGCATGCTGGGTATTGATGGGAATATAAAAAAGTATGTTTGAAATTTCGACTTACTTTTTTCTTTGCAAAAAATTGTTCGTAGACAATTAAATAACAAAAAAATCGAAAACTGGGAAGGAATATAAGCTATGTAAGAGTTACAACTAAAACTATGAAAAATTAAAAGACAACGCTGCCCACTTTGAATTAATAATGTTTAGTTGCAAAATAATATCATCTTTTATATCTTTCATCATTCGTTATTCACTTGCTTACTTTCAGACCATAAAACATATTTTCTGTGAATGGATCTCGAAGGTTTAATAATAGAACTTATTGAAGCAAACAACTAGTTTGCTAGAGATCAAAATTTTTTACGATTAGTACAGATTTCCGGATACCTTTTTCCTTGAAGACAGTATGAATAAATTTTTTAAGAACTTTGCATAAATTAGTGTATAAACATAGTTTTAGGATAGAAGCAAATTTGATACAAAATGCGATATAAAACTGCTTCATCGAAGACCGTGAGCTTTTGTTGCTTCTATATGTAAATTAAAAATCAATCTTAGAACCATATAAAATTTAGTCAACTACTTTTTCAAATTTATAAATAATTAGTCTGATAAATCTCTATAATTTAAGCTATATCATTTTGGAATTTCTATCTCTTTTTTGAAACTTTTCTTTTGCTTTTGAAGCATTTTTTTACTGAAATATGCAGACCTAGGAGATAAATTATGCCATTTTTCACTTCACTGCCAACCAGTGGTAAAAGAGTTATTTTTATATGATGGAAAGACAACAAAGTAGGAAACGGTGATGGTTGGAAGTATGAATACTTAGAATTTAAATGATGAGAGGATGCCGCGGAAAAATTTTCATTTATTAATCTATTAGTTAAATTTAGATAAAATCAAACGTATCGGTTCATAACTATATTACTTTATTATTTCGTCATAGACTGATGAAGGGATATCAGAACGATTAAAATCTTTTAAAGAAATTATCACCTTCTATTATTAACCGAAATAGTACAAAAAATTATTTTTTATTTTTTTAAATTAAAATAATATGCGTGCAGTGATTGAGGTTGCTATTTTATACTTATGCTGCTTTATTCCCTTTTAATTATCTTATAATAGGTTCATCCTAATTCAGCATATACAATATCTGTGTAAGAATTTTCAACTTATAAACTTCCTAGGGATCGTAATTTTTTTCATAAGGAAAATTTCATCAAAAAATAAATAAATATCACTTTCCTGTCCATACAGCAATGAATGATAAGATTTCCAGTTATCGCAATTTTTTTCAAGGTCTTGGATCTGTTTGTTTCTCTTTGCAGTAAAAGATTTCATTTATTTCAACTGTAGACTTTGTTGATAATACTCACCCTAAAACGTCGATCCCAATAAGTAGACGAAAGCCAGTAACGATCAGACGGTGAGTAATAACCATAACGATAAGGATAGGTATATGTGTAACGAAAGCGTGGATAATCGTCATAATAATAGTAATATCGACTGTAATACGACGGGTAACCATATCTGAAAAAAACAGAACCTTCGATATCATAGATATAATCCAAATATTTTGGGTCGTCAAATTGTTGCAAAAGTTTTTTTATATATTCATGCAATTGATAAGCTATATTTTCTTTCTCTGGTGAAAAAGCTTGGAGACTTAATTTTGAAAAATTATTTCACCATTTTAGAACGAGCCCACAGAAAACATACAAGTACCCTTTGTACCGAATCCAATAGCTGTATGGATAGTTCCAATAACTATATGGATTTAAAGCGTAGTTATTATAGTAGTAGCGACGGGGAAAGAATGTACTGCGGTATAGTGGACTGTAGTAGTAGTAACGATCGTACCAATAATCGTCATGCTGCAATTATTTGACATGAGCGAACCATCTGAATATGCTAAGATTGTTCAAGACAATCAAAGAAATTAAACATTTGTTCCTTTAAAATTTAAGAAATAATTTTCAATTAAAGAGATTTCATACATTCATGGCAGCCATTTCTCATCCGGCTGCCATGAATGTATGGAAACGATGTTCACAAAAGAAAATGAATGAGTACCGGGATATAAGTCTCTAAATAAAACGGATTAGAAAATATCTTAACAGAAAATCATCACTGTAAAATGAAATTTTGAGTACAGAAGTAAAAAGTACACAAATTAATCCTACACTTAAATTACCAAATCCCAGTCTCTGTAGTAGCGATATGGCCATTTCGGAGTATAACGACTATACAGGCTCAAATCTGGTACTGATCGTGTTCGATAAATCTGCAATATTTATTTTTCAAAGTTCAATTTCCCCAAAGTCGGTTTAGTTAAGCTTTAAGCAAGGATGATGATAATGGAATAATACCGTAGTAGAGTAGGACGGTCTCAATACAACAGCTGATTGTGCTCGAACAAGTTCCATCATCGGGGCTTCTTTGGTTTGAATTTCTCAAGTTAAATTCAGCTTTCGGAATCTATTATATGATGATCTCAACGATAGCTTACACCGCTTTTTGCCACCTTAATTGTTTTGTACCACATCGACGATGAATAAACTTCATTACGATAAAATACAAAACATGGAAGACAGCAACTGGATAAATGGAGACTTTATATTCGTTTCAAGTTTCAAATGTTGTTTAAAAAATACTGTTTTGCGTGGCATTTTTATAAGTTTCAACCAATAGTACCGACGACGGTTTCAAGTGCGGGAATAAATGAATGGTAATTATTACAATAAGCAAATTTTTTTTCTCGTTAGTATCACTCTAATCTTCCGGAAAGCACTTGCCATACCAATCGCTTTGCAGCGATCAACACACTTCCAGTTTTTGTATGTCTCAACACACTTATTGCAATGAGGAATACATAGAACTTTTACTAAACCAATAACATCTGAACATCCATAAAATGATAAATTTGGCTATAAATTTTGTACATACAAATGATAATTGGCTTAAAAATTTTGTTCAAACAGAAAAAACATTCAAACTTGGTTTATTCATTCATACTTACTTTAAAGCTTTATTTTTTCAGAAATTGCTTCTGCATTTCAAATTGAGTAACATTTTAAAACTTAATGAAAAAAAAACTAAAAAGAACAGATTGAAAGGAATCTCAGGCGGCATAACTATTTTCATAGCATGATGGTCCATCAATTAACGTGTGGTTGTAACTTGCTAAGCGAAATCTTGAGCTTATCTTCAACTTTCTCTGATATCCTCTAGTTGTCTAACTGGGTAGGATATGTTCAAATGTCATATATACCGAACTTCGGAGCACCGCTGGCATAAAACCAGACGAGAAGTAGAAGTTGCAGTTTCACAAAAATAGTTGCCGCCCCCTCACACCTTCGCTCTACGCCTCAGACTTCACAACTTGTTGTCACAGATATCCTCCTCTTCCAAAGAAAAAATAGATTCAATTGTCCTTCAAAAAACATTTCACAGCGAATCAACGTATTACTCCGCGATAAATTTACTTGAATTATGACGAAAAAGTGGAAGATGGTTATCTTTTCACGATAAACCCTTGCTGAAAATGAGTTTCCTCAGTGAGCAATCAGTGGAAGCAAAGTTTGCTTCAGTGAGTAGTCTTGAAAAGTAGAAGAAAATATTGTTTATCATGTTTTTGGAAACGACATAGTACAACAAATATTCCCGTATCTTAGTTAAGTACACACGTTCCACAATTCCATGTTATCAAAAAAAAACGTTTAAGCAAAATATTTCCAGGCCAACCTATATATTTTAGCAGTTCTTGGATAGTGCGAATGACAACAACCTTTCGCTACATTAAATTTGAAATGATTTCGCGGTAAAAAGCTGGAACTCATAACACATAATAGTAAACAATTATCATAATCTTTTTTTCACAATAAGTGGGAGTTTTCAACAAGCATTCAGTATGACAGTAAGTACAAAAAGAAGCAAAACTGATGACCATACAGAAGTTAATTTCAACAATATAACAATCCTTTATTTCTATGTAAAAACTTCTATTTAAGACGGTAATTCAATTCATATGACAACAAGCAACATATCAGTTTGGAAACTTACTACATCTGTGCAAGCTCATAAAATTAACCAAATGAACAAAATTCACTTGCTCAGCATATTTAATTAATATGCGTTATTGTATTCTGCAATTTTTGGATTCAGTCTTGCACTAAATATCAATTACGCTCATTGCTTCCAAAGGCTCTCTTTGTATGACATTTGTTCCTTTATTCTTATTACATGATCATTCTAATGACGAATAAAATGCCAAGGTTGTACTTCATTAACTCAAAGAATTAAAATTAGATTTTATCTTCAAAAATTATTCGCCAGATTTTGTTGCATGTACAATATACTGCTTCCTCTCTTACCATCTCCTACCGCTCTCCCATAACTTTAACACCCATCATCTCCATTAGAATTCGTCCTTGGATTTTCCAATAGTGCTTCGAAAACTCTTCCAGTTGCAAAATTCTGAATCGTTCACCACCACAGGTACCTGCTATACTGCGAAGGCTAGCAGTACCAACAAATTCAAATTGACGGAACTACACAATAACCAACTAAGCGATTCCAACTATGTGCGATATTTCGCGGTGAACGTTGTTTGCAAGTCAACACGCACTTCGACCAGGAAGGGCTTGCAAGGTGGGTAACGTTGCATGGAAGATGCTGGAGGGTTGGGTGGCACTGTTATTGAAAGAAACGGAGGAGGTACGTGAATGGACGCGGTACTGAGATTTTTATCTGATTTTTGATTAGAAATTGGAGGGATACTTTTTAGTAACGTTAGTGGATAAGAAATCTAGGGAAGTAGAGAGTGATGTAAATTTGTTCTGGGTGATGTTTTCGGGCGAATTGAGGAGACATAGTGATAACTGAGACTGCATGTGTTGCAGAATTTGATTATCTGTTGAAACAGATTAAATCCTATCTCACTGCACGGAATCATAAATTTTGAAATTTGCGTTGAAATAAAATGAAGTGCATCATGATAGGAAGGATCTGACAGATAATAACTTTCTTTTCTTTTTCATTAACTAAAAAATTAGTTGCAGCAATTTGTGGAAAAAAGACAGCAAGAAGTGAACGGTGACAAAACGGTCTTATTTGTTTTTATCTTAATTCCATAAAATATGAATTCTTTAGAATGCAATTTTTATTAATCTTGCGAAATTTGATATGATTTGCAGATGGAGCCACATATGACTGATTGATTGGAAATTGATATTTATGGACTTTCTTTCCGACAAAGCTCATCAACTGGCGCTGACCTTGCACCATGTATAAATTCTATAGATTTTTATCGGAAAAATTGCACTACTGGATGAGCAAGTTATTGGTGAACATCTTTCAAAAAAACTTACCGATCTTTTCATACACAAAATATCCACATATCGATTATGGGTAGTAGTCAGTGCATTTTATATTTTAATAATTGTTATCATTTATCTTTAGAATTATCAAAAAAGATTCCAAAAATTGTCTCAGTACGTTCGGTTGAAATTAGGTTTTCGCAATTTGTATTTTCGTTACAAATAAATGTTCCTGAAGAAGTTGTTACAGCAATACATATATTTCGGGCATAATCGAACCACTCATTTTGATTTCTAGGTTAATATTTTTATTTATCTGAAAAGTAGCCTGTTTTATCTCAATCGTCCATAATTTTCAGGATATGCCACTCAAGCATTGTCATAATATAACCTAACTTTATTTGTGAATTTTATTCAAACTGGAAGCAATTGTACTTTAACTTCATGAGGAACCTTACCATTATATTGCCAAGTACTGCTGCCCATCGTATCGTGTTTCCTATCACTTTGTTTCTATATATCGAAATACAATACACATTTCGAATAGAATTTAAATTGTAATGTTTCAAAGTTCTCTAGGTTTAATATAGAGCGATCTTATTGTGTCCGATATGAGCGAGACGAAAAGTTGCAGGTAGGTTTCACAATGAGATAGCTTGCATGTGACATTTTGTTACTCTTTTTGTGTTAAATTTTGTTAAAATTTTGCTACATTTTATGAATAACCAAATTTGCTGGCCGGAATAGTATCCTCAGTATATGACTATAAGTAATCATAATTTCATTAATGCCTGATCATACTTCTCAAATTCGTTTAACAGATGTATTTGGTCAGTAATGCTGATTATAATACATTTAATTGTAAAGAATAATAGATTACTTGCAGCATTACTCCGTGAACTATCATTTCTCGCTCTATGGTATCTTTCTTACGAGTCACTTCTAGTGATTTGCAGAAGGTCATAGTAGATGACATTAGTTTAAAAGAGGTAATTAACAAGTTTTAACTACTTATATAGGAAGTTTAGTTGGTCATCTTGAGTTTTTAATAGTGTTCAATAAGTAATGCAATTGTAAAACCAATAAGGTCAACATTTATTCTCATAAACAAGTTGTTTCATAGAAGTAGATTAAAAAGAATTTAGTTATTTCTTCACAGCGAGTATCGTTGCTTAACTGCTTTTGATGTTTATGAGAAATTCTACTTAAGAAATATTCATGCCAAGCAGTAGAAATGCATTAAATAGTTATCGTACAGGTTGATGTTTTGCTTATAATTTTAGTTTTCCGGTAATCATTCTTACCTTCTCTGTTTATGTAGAATCAGTGTTAGTAATATATGCTGTTAATGAAAAATAGGTTTTGATGTCACTTTTTTGTAGGAAATGATTATTAATAGTTGTAAATAAGAACACTAAGGTAGGGAATCTGCGTCTAAACTCAACTGGCAATCATCCCTAATTTACATGTTCAAAAATATCTGCAGCAATCCATGATTATTATCTGTACGATTGATTCTACATCAGTGTTATTATTTCATGCAGAAATTAATTAAATTGGTTTTCTTTCGCTATTATCGTAAGCTTTTCATGATTGTGTCCTTTAATTCTTTCCATTTCTTGTCTGCTTGCTCCTTAAGCATTCATCGATCTGATGGTCATCCAACTTAGTTAATTAATTGAGGTTGTTACAATAAATTTTAGGGAAATTATCTAATATGGAAATAAGCTTATTATGAAGGAAGTATAATTACTGTTGGTTTGCCTATCAATTTTAATCATATTAAATGTTGCACGGCAATTGTTGTTGTCGTAGTTTTGTTATTATTACTCATTTGCAGGTACTCCCCATCAATGCTTTATTTTTTGAATAATTATTTAATTTTTCTGCCTGATAAACGATAATTTTTAGATTTTGAAAAAGACAAAGGTATTGTATTCAAGGTGAAGTTTTGGTTTTAAAATATAAGTTATTTTTGGAAATGTCAACTGTGATAATAAATTTATATTTAGTGCCAGTCATAATTGTAAGATGTTAAATTTGTATTACGTTTCGTCCAGTAGAGTATCATCTGTTCTTGAAAAACTGTCCTTTCTTACCAAGTTGATGAATCATATAGTTCCTTAGCCATGAACAGTCGGTATATGCATTGTATTTCATCGTATTTTTTGAGATACATAATGATTAATTTAATAACTGTACAACAGTTATGGCCTAATTTTATAGATTTGCAGGGCTTGGCTTGATCACTCCGTAGGTTGGATAATGATACCCAGCAGTCGTGGTATTTTACAATCCCAATCAAGGTGTTACAGTACAGCATCCGATTTTTGCCCGCAGCAGTCATTTTGGCCTTCAATTGCACCTGTAGTACCCAGTAACCGGTCATCAGTAAATACAGCTGTCCCTTTGAGCTCTTCATATTCAGCTACTAGCACCACTACAGATCTCTTGCAATTCTTACATGCAGTATTTCTCAATAATCCAATCATGAATAATGAATCGAGATCTCTGAGCAGTGGGCAGCACTGTTGGTCGACATTACCAGAAGTGTACAGCAGTGGCACAATGTTTACTTCTATTGCTAGCTGCTGTTCAACAACAAGAAGCAATAACTGTCATTGTAATATTAATTTAGAAGTCAACCATGGTAATAATTGTAACGGTAACTTCAGTTTTTCTCACTCTGATCTTGAGATTGGTGCAGATGTTGACCATACCGATTTTTTCAACAATTCAGGTATCATGTTGTCTGCTTCTGCACAAGAAATGCCGTTTTGTATTAAACGGCAGCACTCGAGGTATGTCTGATTTTTTTGCAAAAGTTTCACTATTACATCCATAATAGTATTTTACTTCTTTTACATAATAGTATTTAGCGATTGTCTACGTATTATAGTATTGAGAAAGAGAAATGTGTAAAATATACAAATGACCCTTAATAATTCAAGTTATATATTTATCCTCCTGTTATTCATACAAGATTGGAATATTTTATTATTTATAAAATGTTTCAAAGACGATAAATTTTAGCTTTGTATCAGAAAGTGGTATACCTGCTGGATTTACTTCGCTAACTAGCGATTTGGTGGACTTTGCTTGTCAATACCCGTGGTCAGCAGCAATTTCTCAACATTATGCGTTACAGCTCCGTTGTCGTTTGCCGAGACAATGGTTGTCTTATCACTACAACGGCAAATACAGTTCATCTTTAAGAAATATGGAACACAAAGCCGAATGCTCACTTACCTGTTCAAGAATGGTTTGTTTTCAGTTTTTGCTGCTGCCCTTTCTGTAAGAAAACAATTAATATGCTAATTAGTACGACAGTTCTGTTCAGTTGATGAAACCATTACTAATTAAATGTTAGGTTTTTTTTAACCTACATCACTCTTCGTATTTCAACTTGAAATTTTTGCCTTTTTATTCATCAACAGTTATACTGCTTAACTAATGTGGAATATTAAGCGCATTCTGCGTTGGTGACTTTCATTTGACCTTCTTGTTATTTCAAATGTATTTGACTAGTCTTCGTATTTTTTGCGAAAAATGGAGCTTTAGGAAACTATGGAATCTATTGTAACAGTTTATCGAAGCAGTTTTAACAGTTTATGAAATTTCACAATCGTCAAAATGAATGAGACAGAAAAGTACAAATGTATTTGAATTATCTTAGATCAAGTTCCAAGTCTGTGCTAGAAATTCATATAAGTTCGGGAAGATGCCTATAATCTTCAGTTTTTTCTTCAGCATTACAGCATTCTCTATTACTTGCAGCCTTTAGTAGCTCCAGTGCGATTATCACCTCGTAATGAGCCATTGACATTGTTTTTCACTGACAAATACGTCTTCAGCAATCATTATTTATGTCAACAACTATGCATTGATGGAATGAATTTTATTTGCACAGAACAGTACTACATGTATTGGAAAGCTAGTAAGTTCACCATTATTTAAGTAACAACAATATGATTTTGTGCTCCTTACAATGTCTGATTTTAACTTGAATTTTCTTTAACCTGGTTATTTCTGCTTTATACTTTCGAATAAATGTGTCAGTTATTTAATCCTTTGGAAATGTGGGGTGCGATTGGAATTTTTACCTTCGCAATTTATTCATGGCTTTTTCTCTCTTCCATTGATTGATTTTTATGTTTCTCCGTTTACCAGTTCTGATCTATTAGATTTCATATTCGATGCATGATTTGTGTACTGAGTGGAATGGAATTGATTTTCCACATTTATTGAATTTGTTTTCTGCAAATCATGAATTTTATGACTGTTCAACGATGAAGATACAGCGATGGCGATAATGGCAAGCCGTGATCCGAAGCAAATGAAAATGTTGGGCACAAAAGTAAAAAATTTTAGCCAATCAGTCTGGGACAGGTTCTCGACGCAAGTTATGGCCATTGCCAATCAAAGAAAGGCTAGTCTAATTTTACTTCTAATTTAATTTTTATTTGTTTCAGCTACTTATATCAGTTAATTGATGTGCGTTATGATTTACGAATATAACACACAAAATCTCAAACTTGAACAATTAAGTTCTAAGTTTACAGTAATGAGACGTTTAAAAACTTCCTGATATGAAAATTTAAATTTTATTTGTCTGTGTAGATCAGTGTTTAATGATACAACTATCATTTCAGTACGAACAGAACAAAGACCTTCGACAAGCACTATTTCGTACAATGTACACAATTTTGGTTGAATGTAATCCCCGAGATCAACGATGGGGTATTGGATTGGGGATGGACGAACCAGATGCTTGTGATCCGCAACGGTGGAGGGGTTTAAATTTATTGGGCAGGCTACTAACTCGAATCCGTGATCGCATGGCCGAAAATGCCATTTATAGAAATGAGGTGTGTTGTGGTTCGAGCCTATCTATTTTTTTGTTGTTAGGAACCAATTCGCAGCAGATTGTTTAATTTCATAATACTTCTTTTTAGGTTGTTGAAGCTCAGTCGATTATACACTTCAAGGGTTTACTGGACGGAAGAGGGTAATTGGAAGTCTTGGTAGTTGCAAAATTTCGATATTTTGCTGAGGAATACTTCAACAACGAAATGTCATATCATATTGCAAACTTTTGATCTGAATAGAAATAGCAGTCTTCATTACCTCGTTCTGGCTTGTGGTAATTTGTTGCTTTTAAAATATATGTATATTCATCAGATTAACACATTATGCTGTCATTTCACTAACCACTACTCAGAGATGAATTGATGGAGCTATGTTTCTTGAGTTAACAAGTGTGCTCAGAGTAATATAGATGTAATATAGAAAGGGTAGTGCCTCGAAACTCCCAATATATCCATGTTTCTAAAGGTTATTTTGTTTTAAAAAGAAAGAACAACATCTTTGAAAATTTTACAGTTATCCTTATTTATAATTATATTTGTCGTCTTATAAGCATTACTTTATTGATGGGTTTGGAACCAAATTTTAATTTCTGAGATTTCTCTGACTTCTCCCACTTTTTGTATCTTATTTTTATCATTTTCTTCTTGTGCTTTCAAAGAAACATGTACACTCATATTTAGTGTCTTTTCTGACTTTTTGACGGGGTGTTGAATCGATTTCTTTTTCGCGGCCATTTATTGTAATAGCCGTTTCAACAGTCAAAATAGAAATGAATAAGTAGCTAAGCCAATGTAAGTTGTTTAGCTTCAATTCGGATAGTGATGCTAGAGATGAAAAAATATTGAGATTTGCTAACTATAGCTTAGTGTGCTTATTGTTCCGGGATTTCTGTATTTACTTGCTCTAATGCTTTGGTTATAGCCTGGTTAAATTTCGCTGTAATTTTTAGGTAAAATCCAACATTGACTGTAATGCCTTTAAATTTCATTTAGCTTGGAAGCTTTATAATTTATTCGGAAAATAACATTTAATACTGAACTACTATTGCTAGTTGCAGCCTATTAGTATCTGTTCTATCTACATACTATTCATGTTCTCAGGAAAAATTTTTGACAGCTTTTCTGAACTTTGGCCTTTAAGTTTCATTTAGCTTGGAAGCTTTATAATTTATTCGGAAAATAACATTTAATACTGAACTACTATTGCTAGTTGCAGTCTATTAGTATCTGTTCTATCTACATATTATTCATGTTCTCAGGAAAAATTTTTGACAGCTTTTCTGAACTTTGCAGATGCAGCCTTTCGTGTACATATCTCACAAACATTCATGTTTATCTCATTTTACTCGTCTCGTTTATTTGTCGCTTTTCGTTGTAGCGTTGCATAATTAATTCAGGGAAGATTTTTTTTTATTATTTTTGGAATCAGTAATGAATCAATTCTCATCAAATAATTGAAAATTTATAGTCTTAATGAGATAGTTAATATTATCAATGATATTTTTTAACTGTTATATCTGTAACCTTGAGTTCACTATTTACTTTATTCTACTTTTTTGTAATTTTCGTAATTTGTGTGTAAACTCTCTTCATCTCTGAAGTATGACTGTATGTTGAGTTTCACGTGGAATTTTGTAGACTTGAAAAGTCGAGGATATCCTGTATTAATTTTATGATATATATATAGTAATTTCCTCTCTCATGTGCATTGGCTCGATGTTATTGCTTGCTCCATTTTCCTCTTTTTATGCCATTGCGAGTTTCAAAAAATCTCATCATGCATTTCATGTAAATTTGCCAGGATCGGATCTGATGCAAAATTTGGACCATTTTTGTCATTTCTTTACAATTTGGGAGCGTAATGTCATTTAGTTTTGAGCTCACAACCTCTGTTCTCACGTTTGCCGTTTTATAACGATCTACTGATTTATTTAACTCTATTATTCAAGCTATATAATTTCTACAGTTAGCTCCATTTCCTTATTCTTCAGCCGCTAACCACTTCTTTAGTAGGTCAGGCATTCATTAGAACTCAGCTTAGTTATTTTTCAAATGTTTGTCCAAATAATAAGCTTTCAGGAACAGTGTTCTTATTCATTTGGTATCTGATTGCGATTAACTCCCGAAGTTCTCATCGAGTTTATTGATTTGACTAGACATAATAGAAGACTTTAAGACTATTTATGAAAGTAAAACACCGAAAAAGTGATTTAAAAAGTCCATTAAAAAAAATTAATTTATTTTGCCATATCAAATTCATCAAGGCATGGTTTTAAGCGGCAGACATTCGAGCAGATTTTCCTGAAAGAGGTTTATGTCTAATTAGATATGTGTTTTTCATTGTTTGTTTGAACCATGTGGAAGGAAATTGATTTCTGTATTGTTTTGTGGCACATAGCTTAATTTAGCAAATTGATACCGTTTCATGTAATCCCTTTCTTATTCCAGTTGAAAGAAGTTGTTGTTTAAAGGTGTAGAAGTGGTAAAAATGCAAGACTAATTCCATTATATCAAGATATAAGGAGCCCGTAAGGCTTTTCAACAAATATCCGAGAAAAAGAAAGGTAGAGGGGACGGAGGAGCCATGTCAATATCATCCCATAAATGGCTGGTAACATTATTGATAAGTAGATCAGCTTTTCCTATCTGTTATTATATATTTTCTGTTTTCACTTTTTCGCTTATCTTTTAGACTTTCAAGTTATTGCTAGAATACTTGAGCCTATTTTTATCTCTCTCCTGCTCGTTAAAAAAGCAGTTCATTGCTTAGAATTATTTCAATGTTTGCGTTATTTTATGCCATGGGTAGTAACCAGAATTAAATTGTTTTTTTTTTAAGTCTGGATAGTGGTATATATATATATAGGTTATTTTTGGTATTAAGAGTTGTGGCTTTTTCATATTAACAGTATTTGTTATGGATTATGTTTTGCATCTGCAAGTATTTCTGTACTCTATTTCAACGAGAAATTATTGCATATTATTTAAGTAGGTTACTGCTATGCAAAATTGTTGTATTTTAGAATAAGAATGTCGTGACTCTCGTGTCTGGATTTTATTTTATTTTTTGGTATTAGTGCATCTCTTTTTTGTCTATTAGTGTATTTTTTCACACATTTGCGTGTTTACATGTTTCTCTCGTTTGATATTGCTTCTTTTGATGGAATTCTGAAAAACAACTTTGTTTAATGGATCAGAAAAGCTAGTAGATTGCTGTTTAAAATTTTCTGGGGTTAAAATCGTAGAAAATGAAGCACTGCTAAATGAAGTGCTTGCGATTTTCAATTTATCATGAAATTTTATGGGTAAGACTATGTAATTCAATTCTTTTATGATTTTCGTTAAGATTTTTAATGTTGTAACAAAATAATTTTATGGAGGATATTAGAAGTGGATATATCAATACCTTAAATTTAGAGTTTTGTAGTACAGCACGGATGGGTGAGAAGGATAGATAAAAGAGGATAAGTAGCATAGCATAATCTTTACAAATTGAAGATTGGACCGGCGTTATAACCTGGAATTAATATATATAAGCCGTTTCTTCTTTTTTCCTATAAATACTATAATAGAGAAAAGAGAAAAAAATAGCTTGATGTAAATTAATTTCAAAAAAAGTATACCAAGTCATCGAAGAAGATAATTTATAATTTGTTTTTCTCTAATTACTTTATCTGGTAGTGTTTCACGATATTATCTTGTTACACTTCTTGTTTTAATACAACCAACAAATTCCCGCTCTCTCCTCTTCTGTTCATTTTTTTAGCCGAGGTGCAATGTCAATTTTAGATAATTTCCTTTTGCATTAAATGAATAGATAAACAATTCTTTCTGATCTCATCATATACTTTTTGTGATGATTTTCGTAATATTCTGTCCATCATCAGTTTTCGTTTAAACCTCAGCTAGTTACATACTGCAACGAGTACCTCTGGGTTTCTTAATTTTCGTAATTTTATGAGTGATGAAATTTCCGGCCATTTATTAAAATTTGTAGTTAATTTTTTTACATGCATCATTAATCTTGATTGTAGCCTATTTGAAAGATTACTTTATTTGGTTCATGCTTTAGATGTCTTTTGCAAAGCATTTGTTTTTATTTCGTTGTAATTTGTAATTTCATTTCATGTAAAACCAGTACTGTTGTTTGTTTATTTTTAATATCAGTGCTTCAACTGATAATTATTTTATACACGATATGTCACGATTGTAAATTGACTAGTATCGCCAACATTTCCCAAATATAAAGGTGCTGCCCTTTTTCTCTCCTTGCTTGGTTCTTAAACAGAACGCACTCTTGCAGGGAAGGTGTTGAATGAATAACGGTGAACAACACAGCGGTAAAATCATCAAAATACAACTGACGCAAGTTAGAATTTGATTGAAGTCTTTACTTTTCTGTTTCTCTAGTATTTGGATTAACGACAAGACATCAGGTTCAGTTAGAGCGGCTTTTGACAGCCCTGTCAATTTCGAGGAGAACTACACAAACAGAAAACAGTGCTTATCCTGAATAAACCATATTATCTGTTTCTATCATGTTTGAATTAATATGATTTCTCAATAGTTACGAACTTGCAGCCGCGTTCATTCGAAATACATGATATAGCACGAAACTTCTAAGAAAGTTCCTACTTGTCTAATGAATAACTCATCAACAACAATCACTTTAGTGCGAATTGGCAAATTGTACCTACTTCAGCGTTTTCGCTTATCGCTTGGCTCATGCTGTAGTTCGACCATGTTCCGAATGAAATCATTTTTTAATGATATGAGCAATAGATCACAAGATACGTGTCAGTGTAACCGAGAGGAGGATGTTTGAGAAAAAGGCAGCGGCGCAGTTGAGCTAACTTTCGGCAGTCTTTTAAATGAATTGAAAAATTTCATATTGCTATAAATAATGTCATAGGATATTTTGAGAAGATGCTAGTAGTAGATTTTTGAAAATTCTATTCGAAATAAATTGTCAAGTATGTAATTAGTTAAAAGATCATCATTTGTATATGTGGTAAGTTCCGATCAGTTTGTATATTCACCGGTGTTGTTTTTTGAATCTTAGCAAGAAATTTGTCGTTTTTTTTGTCTCCAGAATTCCTTATATAAATTACGTATTTAATAGCAAAACAGTAAACTTCAGGTAACTTTTGCCACATTCTTGCGGAAAAGTGTAACATTCGATACTACTGATAAGTCTATGATATGAATCGTGTGTAATCTAGACAAACATAATTTTAAAAAGAAAATAACCTAGAATTAGCAAAAAAGGCTTAGCAGGCTTTTTAATACTGTTTATTAATTCTTCTAAACAATCACAGCCATTAAAACAAATCATTTTGCACCCAAAAAATATTACACAAAAAACCTCCTTGAAGGGAATTTCCTGAAATCGAAATTTAAAGCAATAACATTTTTTTGCTACTTCCTGAATTGATGGAATTTAAGGCTTAAAATATACCTACTAGGCAATATTTACTAGATCCTAGAGTATGCATATTTTGTGAATCAAAATCGTTATTTTACTTTCTTTTTCATAAGAATTTTTTGCTCCGCCAAGAACCTCGCGTCATTGGTAGTTTTACTTTTGAAGGAGCCTATTATTGATGGAATATCACTGAACAGACAATAATTATCATAGAAGTATAATTTTATGACTCACCTTTTTTTTCGTGCATTAATACAATGCTTAGATTATTTTCCATTTACTTGGAACCATCTTTAATGATGACTTTCTATTTAAATTTCGAGCAGGTTAAAAGTATTGAAACAATTCTTTGATGCTCTATAATAGGAAAACAATTTAAATCCAAACATTCTGAAACGAAAAGTAATGAAACGCGTCACCAAATCACGCAGCAAATTGGTCTAATGTAGTTATATTTTGCGTCTGCTGAAAAGTTGCATTTAAAACAAATGACAGCTGTTCAACACTGATATATGATCCCTCCTATTTTCCTTTTCTATTCATTAGAGGCTGGAAAAAATTAGATAAATAAAAGTCATAGAGAAAGATTAACCTACATAACTTTTTACGACCGATTTTAAATTTACGAATTATTTTCACGGCGCAAAGTCTCGTTCATTCTAATTTTACTTTAAAGGTGAAGGAAAGTATTAACTGCTGTTGCTATTGAACTCTAGAAGTATATAACTTTTGTAGATCATCTGCTATATATCTTGTTAGTTATCTATCTTTGTTAGAAGACTTGTCGGCGATTTCCTTTAACCGCGACAATAGTATTCTTCTAGAGTTATTCTTTCTTTCCCGTTATTGTCGACGATCTTCTTTGACCGTGACAATCTTTCTTTCTATTTGTAAGTAAGCAAACTGTTAGCCTTTTCGTCAGGCAGATGTGATAACTGATACGCTTGGGTGTACTTCAAACTTGGGTAATTAAACCTTTATTACTTTAGATTTCATAGCATACAACAACACGACATTAACACATTAAAATATTTCGCAATATCCACACGAGTATTACAGACGATATTCAGTCAGACAAAGAGATACGGTAATCGTTATACCCTTTCGTGG